>BQNB010013214.1:13725-77639 GCA_026074375.1 Tanacetum coccineum | reverse complement strand
TACCATCTATATCTCTTTCCAATGACTCTCTAAAACCCAAATAACTCCATGAAAATCATCACTATGGTCAAGATTCTTCTTCACACTGAACACTTCATACAAACTGTACAACAAATCATATTGCCTCCCCTTAGCTAATGTAGCTTATGGGTTGATCATCCCAATAGTAACAACCAAGAACTAGAACCTGCTAACATCAAATGCCTTGGTTATAAGACATCTACATTGTCATCAGTGTGGTATTTTAAGCACCTGGATAAGTTTCTTCTTCTCATAAGCAAGCCCTATGAAGTTGTTCCTAATTGCAATATGCTATGTTTGAAGTGAAAATATATATTCTTTACAATGCATATAGTACTTTCATTATCAATGTAGATCTTTGTGTTCATGAAATTGAACCCATATTTTGAATCCATAAAACTTGCCCACAGCAATTTGCAGAAGCAAGATATTCTGCCTCTGTAGTAGAAGTAGCCATAATTGTCTGCTCTTTGCATTGCCAAGAAATAAGTCTCCTGCCAAGAAATTGACAACCTCCTGTTGTGGATTTCCTGTCAAGATTTGCTCCAGCATAGTCATTATCTGAGTAGGCTTCCAGGTCAAATGTGGACACTCTAGGATACCAAAGGCCCAGTTTGGGTTTGCCTTTTAGATACCTAAAGATTCTCTTTACAGCATTTAGATGTGAGGTCTTTGGAGTGACTTGAAACCTAGAACAAGCACATACTGCAAACATAATATCAGGCCTAGAAGCAGTCAAGTACATTAAGGAGCCAATCATGGATCTATAAAGGTGTACATCCACATCACTAGCTTCCTCATCCTTGACTAAAGGCTTCTGGGTCTCAATTGGTGTACTAGCAGTCTTTACACTGGCAAAATCAAATTTCTTCAGGATTTCTGCAACATACTTATCCTGACTTATAAAGATACCATCTTCTTTCTGTTTGACTTGTAATCCAAGAAAGAAGGTGAGCTCTCCTATAGAACTCATCTAAAATCTACTCTTCATTAATGCCTTAAATTCATCACACCAAGATCTCTTTGTAGAACCAAAAATAATATCATCCACATAAACTTGTACTAACATGATATCATTTTTGTCCTTCTTAATGAAAAGAGTCTTGTCAATAGTTCCTCTTCTGTATCCATTCTTCAACAAGAAAGTAGATAAAGTAGCATACCAGGCTCTGGGAGCTTGGTGTAAACCATAGAGAGCTTTCACTACTTTGTAGACCTTCTTAGGATACTTAGGATCTATAAAACCTGGAGGTTGAGACACATAGACCTCCTCATTAATTTTTCCATATAGGAAGGCACTTTTCACATCCATCTGATAGACTATGAATCCCATGTAAGAGGCAAAGGATAAAAAGATTATAATGGCTTCAATCCTAGCCACAGGAGCAAAAACCTCATCATAATCTATCCCTTCCTCTTGCCTATGTCCTTGAGCAACCAACCTTGCCTTATTTCTAACCACAACACCTCTTTCATCCTTCTTATTTCTGTAAACCCATTTTGTTCTAATTGCCTTCTTCCCATAAGGCAAATCTACAAGAATCCAAACTTTCTGAATCTTGAATTGCAACAGTTCTTCCTGCATAGCATCAACCTAACTTTCATCTTCAAGTGCTTCAGAGATCTTCTTGGGTTCATTTTGAGACAAGAAACAAGCAAATAAACAATGCTGGAAGTCCTTATGATTATTTCTCCTTTGCTTTTGAATATAACTTACAAAAGCATGGGCTCCAGAACTTTTGGTCACTTTGCTCCTTGTTTGAACTGCTGATTTTGGATCTCCAAGAATTAGAGTCGAAGGATGAATAGAGTTAATCCTTGATGTGGGAATAGGACTGACATTCACAATAGTTTCTAAATTTGTGAAGTCAGCCACTGCACCCTCATCATCATAAGATGCATTGGTAAAAATACCATCAGTAGGATTATTATAAATTTCCTCAAGAGCAGGTATTTCTGAATCATCTTGGTCAGTATTGGTTAGATCAGTGAAGGATAGTCCACCATAAGGACTGGCAGTACTAACTGGTGTGCTAGCAGTATTAACTATGTTAGTACTGCTAGCTTTAGCAGCTCCTGCTTGAAGAAGCAAATCCTCAGTATCTTGGGCAAACTCCTTCCTGAGAGCTTCAGCTGCATCATTAGCATCCTGTTCTTGTCTTTTAAGTCTTTCAAGCTCATCCAAAAAGACTTGATCCTCCTTATCTACTGGCTTCTCATCTGTCTTTAAATCAGGATGTTTGTTAGGTTCTTCACCTGCATTCTTTGCTTTTGAGCTATTGACTGTTAAAGTATAAGAAGACCATATTGGCAGAACAAAGTAGTCTTGAGCAGGTTAAATTTGGGAGAGTTTTATGTTTTCTGGATATCCATACCAGACGCCTATGAAACTCTTTATATAGAGAGATTTCAAGGCTTATATAAGAAGATAAGTATAAGACAAATATATCATTTAAATATTAAACTTGATCTTCTGATATCTTCTATCTTCATAAGAAGATCTTCCAGAATCTACATATTCTCCACCAGCTTGTAGATTTCTTTAATGCTAGATTTAGTCCTTATGTTTCATTCTTTTATTTATTTTGTCTCATCAAATCTAGAATCCCAATAATCTTCCCTTATTTAATGATGACAAAACAAACAAAGTTATGTACGAACTTCATCATAAAGCCAAAGCTTCCCCTGAAGTTGAGATGTAGTCATCTCCATGAATGAAACAAAATCTTCAATGTTTCCCCTTTACTTAAGATCTCCTTGAACATGCCACCACACATAAATAAGCTGCAAATCAATAAACCTGTAATCTTCTTCCCCTTTTTGTAATCATCTAATAGGGGTCTTCTTGTAGAAATGTAACTTGGATCATAATAGCTACAAATCATATACCACACTACCAATCCATCCTTCAAATGACTCAAAGTACCCGCCATGAAGCATAATATGAAAAATGACTCTGAGTAGTAGAAACATAAACTAGCAGCAGTAATAAATAACTAGCAGTAGTAACGAAACACTTCCCCTCAAGTGGTGCATGTAGATGGTTAAACATTTAATCAATAAGCTTCCCCTGAAACCAATATGTTTACCATCTCTTGAATCTCGAACTCTGTAGGCCCTATGTAGTAATTCACTGATGAAGAAAACTGAGTATAACGAATTTGATGAAGAAGTAGAATCTCCTAAACTTGTGTCTTATGTCTTGCACTATCCACATGACGTCGAACTCATACTACAGGGAAAAGTATAAGTAGACCGCAACCTCTTGACAAAATCCTTATTTATCCTATAAAATGAGACACTGAGTACAATAACGTAACTCCTTTAAGTGATAGCGAATGTGAGCATTGAGCATCATAAGAAAAATCACACATTCCTAGATTTTGCAAGTCTTTGTCAACATCATATAAGCACGAACAAGTTATCCTTTGACCATAGGATATAATAAGAACACGCATCTGGGAAATTCAACTACAACATCAAATAAGCAATATTCAATTGTCTTCGTAATCACCTCTTCAATAAATCCAAAACGAGCCATAAATAATTAAGAATAAAATGTTGTTAAAAACAGTTCTATCCGAGATCCAAATGCGTTTGTTGTCCAACATCGAACATAGCTAGCAGTATAAACAATAATCCCGAGCAGTATTAACCTTACTGCTTTTAACGCTAGCAGTATTAACTCATCAAACAATCTGGCAGTACGAAAAACCAACGAACAGTACTAACCAAATTATAACTGGCAGCATTAAGTAACACCAAACCTGCTAGCAGCTCTAACCATCCAGAAACCAACAGTAGTAACAAGCAACGCTAAAATATTTCCCTCGGCAACACAAACTTGTTATCAAACTACAAGCAGTACTAATATCTAAATGGCAATATTAACTTTCAAACAAGCAGTAACTGAAAATTTTGTACTTAGCCAGTATTAACTTTCTATTAGCAGTACTAGTGTTTCATTGCAATATTAACCTGTCTTATCTTCATTGGACTTCAGAAACAGTACATAATATCACTAACATAACCTTCAAGCACAAGCTGCTTTAAGTAATCAATGTGAGTAAGTTACAAACACGCATCAAGAATCAAAATCCTGCTGCCTTTTTCTTCATACCAATAAACGACCAAACTTAGATAATTAGGGTTTTTAGCAGCTTCTTCTTAACACCAAGAAACGATTAGCTGATCGTCAAACCCTGCTGCTCGTTCTTTTGTTCACAAACCAATCGTACCTGCTACTTCTTGGAACCAAGGATGAATCAATCTTCATGACCAGATTAGGGTTTAATGAAAAACCCTAGTTTTCACCAACACGACTTGCACCAAAAATAATCATAGTCGTCTTTTTTTTAAGTATAAAGACGACGCTTTAAAGTGTCGCAAAAACCCTAACTTCACCAAAATCACACCAAATCGCCAAAACAGATTTGTCTCTTCTTTTTCATCAAGACCACAATACCAAAAACTTTGTAGATCCTAGATATCACGAGCCACGTGGCTCTGATACCAATTGATAAGATAGTTTAAAGCTCATATTGTTTAGATCTATATCTAGGAAAAATATCAATGAACATGAAAGAATGCATAGCGGAAATAGCATAATGAACAAAGTTACTTCAACAAGGTTTTTCATTTAAACGTTTCCACCTTGCCCCAATTCTATAACTTGGAGCTACTAACTAATAAACTAACTAACTATCTAACTATGAGCTAAACGTGTATACACACACACACACATTTTCTAGACTCTCATTGGGAGAGTTCTATGTTTTCTGGATATCCATACCAGACGCCTATGAATCTCTTTATATAGAGAGATTTCAAGGCTTACATAAGAAGATAAGTATAAGACAAATACATCATTTAAATATTAAACCTGATTTTCTGATATCTTCTATCTTCATAAGGAGATCTTCCAGAATCTACATATTCTCCACCAGCTTGTAGCATTTTCTTTAATTAATGCTTAGATTTGAGCTCCTTATGTTTCATTCTTTTATTTATTTTGTCTCATCAAATCTAAAATCCCAACATTAATTATTTCGAAGTCTTACCTGTTTCGAGACAATATCTTAAAAAGTTTAATTTACGGATACTTTTCTTATAAACAATTTATAAGATGAACAATCAATATTTTTTCTTAAGGAGCTACAAAGTTGTAAATCAGGTGGGTTATCTAATGACATGGTTTGACATGGTTTTGCAGTTTGCATTATTGTCATATTCTTTGATTTGGTAATGCTATTTTGAAAAAGGAGATTAACCTACTACATTATAAAACTTTAAAGAACTTCATCAAGTATATCTATTTCTTAATCAAAACTAGAGATTGTCCCATTTTCTTATTAACGCTAAGCATAGAGATGAATCGCATAATTCCAAATATAGTATTTCTGATGTGCAGATTCTTACTGAAAATATGCATCTAGGGGGTGTTTAGATTAGCTTATTTTTTATGTTTATGGGCTTATTTGATATTTGAAAAACTTAAAAGCACATTTTTTTTGGCGTATGGGCTTATCAAGTTGAGCTTATGGAATTAAGTAAGCCATATAATCGCAACTAAAGTGGCACTTGGTTTGCAACTAGAAATACTATGGAACCGGTTTGAAAGTGTGGTGGAATGAGAATGTGTATCGGTACTAAAAAATGACATTTAGTAATAATACACTGATGTCGAATACTTAACTTTTAACGGAAACAAATGGTTGCACTAAAAAACGGCTACACGACTTGACAAATTCAAATGATGGCAGGAAAAAAAATCTATCACTTACCTAGACGTCGTTTTAGATTTTGTTTTCGCTTGGCCCTTTCCTTTGGGTTGTTGGAAAAATCACTTGCAAGCTCAAATTCATGCAACGTGATAACATTGAGACTGCATATATCCACAAAGTATGTATGAAACAGATACAACCCAATAATAAGTTTAAGCTAGAAGTTTTAGAGAAAAATTTACTTGTACACGAGGTGCCAAAAGAGCCCTAAAGTCTAACACTTTAGTGAGTTCAAAAATGTTCAATAAAAAAAAATAAGACCATGTTGAACTGATAACTCAAATGAGAGTTAGGAGACAAAACCAAATCCTCAACTGAAGAATTTATGCAAGCCTCCTTCATCTTGGCCTCAACAAGATTATAGAGTTCCATCACGGATGAATGTTTAAAACACCCAGTGATAGCTTCAATGGCATGAGCAGCCGCAACCCTCATATCCAGTTTTTGCTAAAAAGATACTGTGACACCTGAAATGCAGAAGTAGTTGGCCAAATAAATAAAAAGGCCATGACTATTAGTCAAACAAAGTTATAATGAACAACTGGCATATACGCATCCAAAGGTTCTAAACTTGTATGATAAGAATGAGTAGAGCAATACACACCTTAGTGCATCGTAGTTATAAAATATCATGTAGACTTTTTAATTCAAAAAACAACTTGTGAGGCAGGTTCCATAGTAAACAAACTTGTCATCTAGTTTTTTCTCATATATCTACTACTTCACAACGAAAAGACTACTAAAATCAATATAACATAAACAACAAATATAACTAATATATAAAATCATACACAAAATCGTCTTCAAAAAAACAAATAAACATGAAAAGAAGAAATAACTCTTGAATTAAGTTCTTACAATCGTTATACACTTGTCAATGTTTGATGATTGAATTGACATCTTCAAAATCGATAAAGAATTAGGGTTACGAAATTAATTGAATTAGGTTTGGTTATTAAATAGTGATGAACGATGGTTATCGATTGATAATTAAAAAATTATCAATGACAGTTAACGATGGGGAAGATGGTGGTGGACGGTGAGGAAAGTAGTGGTGAAAGTTTCACGGTGGAAGAATTGATGGCGGGAGGAGAAAAAGAGAGCAACTAGAGAAGAAAGATGAATGAATGAAGATAAAATATTTTAATATGGTTAGATCAAAATGACTAAAATACCCATACATGTATTAAAATTAAGGGGGCATAATTTGGTACCACGTGCGGCCGTGTTGTGGCTTCTACCCTTTTTTATTATAAGGGTTTTTTTATTTTACCTTAACTATCTCTCTCTCTCTCTATATATATACATATATATATACATATATATATATACATATATATATATATACATATATATATATACATATATATATATATATATATATATACATATATGAGATAACCCAAAGTCTCCTTGATTTGATGTTGCTACGATTGAATGTATCCAGAAAAGACACATTGATTGTGCATTCCTTTAGCATTCAAGAGACATTCAAAATGATGCATGAGAGAAAATGTTTTTACTTTGTATTAATCAATGCAAAAAGTATATTTTGTGAGTGTCCTAGCTTGTGAAAATGTTTTTAGGAAAAATGCTTTCGAGATGAGATATGCAGTAAGAGTTATAGTATATATAGTACTGATGTGTTTCAAAAGCTTTAAATTTATATAACTAAAATTACCGGTTATTAAATGGAAACACACGGGTAAAGTATAACCCACGTATGTAGTATAATATTTCAGGTAAGACCAGGTCGTTCCAAGGGATTGGTGATTCTAAGAAAAGTTAATTGTTTTGCATATAGTTATCTTATAGATTTGTCACGGATCTAAAGATAAAGGGTAACACGTATTTCGAGATTATAAAAGAGATGTTTATTTGGGAGTGAACAAGGTGATGAGGATAAAACTTGGTATAAAACGAGCCCATGAATTTAAGTATAATCGGATAAATGAACGGGTAGTTATTTAATAGATTAACTATTTAAACATAATAAGGAATCCTTTCGGCCTTTAATCTTTTATGAACAATGCTTTAAGATCGATTTACGTTTGGAAATAACAAATATAAACTTGCTCAACCAAGTTCATTAGACATGAGGGTGAGCGTTAAACATTTACACTCTTGGGATGATAATCATTTTATTAACTAATCCTCACAAAGTCAATACCGAGTTGTCATAGACAAACACCTTGAAATTCAACACAATCGTCAGAGTCTTTTGACCTATAAACGAGCTAAATGAGTGATCAAATGATTATCAAGGATCCAAGTATATAAACATTGACTTCTCGCTTTAGGTAAATATATATATATAAATAATATATATAATATACTACTTATATTAACCAAACCAAATCAAGTGACCCTTGAAAAGGTTTCAAGAAAGAAAATCAATGAAATCCGAGTAGTATATGATATTCCCGGGTCGTTTTTCCCCAACGAGGAATGCAATGGAAAGTCGAGAGTCGGTTTGATATTTGATGTTTGAATGGAACAAGATTTGATTGGATTTGATTTCTAATTTTATGGGAAAGACAAAAAAGGCGTGCTAATACTAACAAATAAGGCAATTATCAACGAAATCAAATAACAGGAATCCTAAAAAACGCGACTTAAGACCTAAATTATCAAAATTTTAACCCTAAAATGATTTTTTAACTTTTTATAAAATCCAAAAAATTATACAAAATGGCAAGAACAAGTCCGGGGCAAAAAAAGGGCCCCCCCCAAACCTAAAACGAAAGCGTTTAAAGTTAAAAACACGAAGAAAACGAGAACGGGATCTAATCCAGTTCTTTAAAAAACCAAAATCTACAATTTTATCCCTACAAATGCAAATTCAATTTTCTACAGTCCTAAATAATAAAAGAAAATTAAAAAAAAAGATTTATATTTTTTTGACTTTTATATTTTTTATTATGAATTAAAAATGGTTTTAGACTAAATTAAATATTAAAAATACTAAACAAATTATAAAAAATCTGGAAAAATCACAAAAATTACTTAACAATAAGCTAATCCTATGAAAAATACAACTGGGTCAACAGCTTATCTAAATAAGCTGGAATTAAGCCGAAAAGGGCTTATAACTAAAATAGGCTAAAAAGGGCTTATCTAATAAATTTTGCAAACACATACCAGATAGCCCTACTGGTGATGTAGTAGTGAGTGTGTGTTATAAATACGTTGGTTGAGTTGGTTGAGGTCTAGGGTTCGAGTCTTATGCTCACCATAGACTTCCCAACTCCCAATGTATTTTTATTTGCTAAACTTTTTTACAACTTTTTAGATAAGCAAATTTTAAGCAACTTTTGTAAAAAGACTTTTTATTAAAACCTCAAATAAGCACGAAATAAGCACTTAAAAGCTGACATAATGCTTTTATCACTAAGACTTGAAAGGCTTAAACAGTTTTGGCATTTTGGGCATAATAAGCTAAAGGAAAAATAAAATAAGCTAAAAATGACAGATAAATATAAGCTATTCCTACTAAAGCACTAGCCCACACAAATAAGCACCAAACATCAGCTAACAATAACTCTTAAATGACAGATATACCTAAAAAGACTTTTAAACTTAAAAACAATTCCAACAACTTCAATGTGAAAATTTAAATAAGCTCAATCCTAAATAAATACGCAACAAGTGATAAAAAACTACACCAATAACACGAAGAGACCCCATTCTAAGAAATTCAATAAGCCCTAAGCTCATAAGAGCAATGAGTTAAATATGGCCAAATCTGTTTATCCTAAAAAGCCAAAAACGAGGTACTTTATAGCTAATTTTAAGCCGACGAGATGGAAATCCGTTATGCTTAGTGGCTTATACCACTGAGAAAGGCTTATAAACAAGATACAGCAACAATTCCTTAATCAAAAAAAGTTAGAAATTCATATAAGCCAAGAAAAAGCAATGAGAAAAAGCTTATTCACCACCGACACAACAACACTTAGAAAATTTTCAAACTTTTAAAAATCCTACTTTTAAGCTTAAAAACAAGCTAACAAACAGATCCTTATGACTATAAGACTATAAAACAGATCAAGATTAGACCTCAAAGAACACATAACAACTTTCAAAAATTATTTTGAAATTCAGGATAAGCCAGAATAAGGAAATGAAAAAGCAGTTTTTTTTTCAAGGTTTCCAACACTTAGTAAAATTTTGACAGACTTGGTAAAAAACAAACAACACTTGCAGACTTAACCTATACCTATTCTACTACATTTTGAGACTTAACATACATAAAAATGACCCCTATAAGCACCTAATCCAGATTCTAACAAATAAGCTATACTATAAAGCTAAAGTATCACAGATTCAAACCACAAGTATTATAAACTATGATTTTAAGATTAAACACTTAAAAACTTAAACAAATTGATTTTTATCACCACTTTTATCTAATCTAAGTTGACTCAAGAGCACAAAACAATTTTTGACCCACTTTGACCCACAAACTCAGTTAAACCAAACACCTCTTTAAAAATCATTCTTGACATTTTAAACTGATTATCTGTATTTAAGCTAAAGTTTTGCAAAGACTAGATGTTGACAAGGTGAAATAAGCAATCATAAGCAATTTTCAACAACAAATAAGCACTTTAATAAGCTAACACATATTATGCATTAATAAACTATTAAGGACATATTTTTATGAAAAGTTGCACAAATGATTTTTAAACTACAACCTAAGTATTTTAAACTCTAAACATTTATAATAAGCTATAATAAGCAGATATAAGCAAGCAATAAGCAATAGATAAGCAATTGCAGAAAAATAAGCTAAAAGTGAGAAAAATAAACTTACAAAACCCCTTTACTCTAAACAAGGGTATAAGTGCTCTTTAGAGCTTTGTCTACAAGCTCTAGCTTGTTCAAGAACAAGCTAGTGACAGCAATAAGCCCTTCACTATTTGGCTTATCTTCCAAATAGCTGTTATGAGTAATTTTTGTAAAATAACCTTAACCTTAACAAACTATGGAAAGATTATTTGAAAGACTTTTTTTTAAAAAAAAAAAAGTAAACAGCTTATAAGAGTAAATAATAGCATATAAAGAGCTTATAAAACACTTTGAACCTTAATGAAACATGAACCTTAAAAATAGAATTTTAAATCTTAAAAAACCTCAAATTTCATTAACTTAAGAAACAGATTACAATAATTGAATTTTAAAGACAATAAGCTAAAAGTTTAACTAAATAAGCTGATAAAAATTAACTAGATAAAAAAACAACTTGCCCTTAGGCTTACAAGAACCCTATTTTTATAAAAGTATTCAAAGTCTTGGGTCTTGGACTTGTGTTTTTTCACTGAGACAATTGGGGAGGTGTGTTAGTTGTGTGAGTGAGATCAAAAATCAATATGAGCCTTCAATCATTCTTGGTCACCAAGTTTTATCATCACAGCCATTAAATTTTTGTCTTTTAACCTTGAACGAATGGGGTTTAAGAGGATTGCCAATGTGGCATTGAACTCATGTGAAGTAGGGTTAAAGGATGGTAATGGTTTTGTCTTGGGGTTGCAGGGGGTGCAGGGATGATAAATAGTAAAAATGGCGGGAAGGATTTGAACTGGGGTGTGTATCTGTTTTGGTGATATATAGGGTAAAGGTTTGGGATTTTGACAAAATTGGCCCCTTAATTTGTATGGTGTGTTTGCATGGAAAGTCCTTGTGGTGTAAATGGTATAAAGGAGTTGGCAGTTTTGGCCCCTCAACTTGTATGTTATTGTTGCAACCACAGTCCTTGTGGTGTAATGGTGTTAACAAACTTAACAGCCGTATTGGTTTGGACTTTGTAATTGCGCTGGTTTGGTTAAAAAAATGGCAATGGGCCATTTTCTTTGTATTGGTCTTCATATAATACATTAATGGGCTGACCCGGCCCATTAGATAGGTACGGGTGGGCCCATTGAGTATTTTTTTGGTTACGGCTTCATCTTTGACTTGACTTTTGACTGGTTGACTTTGACTTTTTCATGCTTTTTTTCATTCCGTGCTCGATTTTGTCTGTTTTGCTTTGATTTTTATCCTTTTCTTAGATATCCGTTTCTGGCACAATATAAATGCAAAACACACAAATACAATGTATTTTTGGTATATTTTTTGTCTTTTAAGCACGTTTTCCTAGGTGAATGGTATGTGTAATTAAGCACATACCAAAATCCCTCATACTAAGATATTGACGTGTCCTCACGCAATGCCATAAGTAAACACTTAAGAAAACCAAGAATCCTCAATCCCCCTCGAGCTAATTACCCGAAAAGTAGTTAGGCCGTTGTCATCAGGGGATTAAAGAATCATAGGTTTTTTAAAAGCCTCATTTTTACTATTTATTAAGATTTTAATTTAACACTTATTTCGCTACAACATATTATTATGTATTTTTCCTTTTTCTCATTTTTTTGTACTTTTCTTTTTTAAGCAACTAACTAACATGTTTCACTTTAGTTATTTTCATAACCGTTAGGGATCATAGAACAAGAAACATTTCAATCCTAAAATGCCCCCAAAAAGGATAAATTCATCGTCCTCGATTTTTCACTTGTCCCAAACCAAGCTTAAAAATGAAATCACCGTTAAATATAAGTTAAGATGCTAACACTACTCATACTTGTACCTTGTGAACTTTTCGCTCTCGACAATTATTATATCTTAGGTGATCGTGCTTATTTCGAATTTCAAACATGGATCAACGTTTTGCAAAATTTCTATGCTTCACGTTCCACCCGAGAATAATAAGTTTGAAGGCGAGATCATCCCATATAGCGCTTGTCCTCGGCACATCCCAACCTTGCGGCTAAGTGACCAGGATTTTGACACCCTACAGAGACTAGTATCGGGACTCACGGACCTTCGGTTTCAAAGACTCTTAGGTTTCCCATTTTTACATAAAATCACAACTTAAAATGAAATAGTCTTAGTTCAAAAGCATATTTAAATTTAAGAAAAAGAGATTTTCCCTATATTTATTATATTACATTTATTACACTTAATATAATTACACATCCTTTAAACTAATGAAATCCTCGACCTTTTAGAAGGCTGCAACATCGGTTGTGAGCCGGCAAGATGCAGCAAACTTTTATCAGTCTCGGATAATTACTATGTGCCTTATTTAGAAGACTGCAACATCGGTTGTGAGCCAGCAAGATGCAGTAAACTTTTATTAGCCCACAGTTTATAATTATTACTTATTTTTTCCATTTTTTTTACTTTATATTACCAAGATATAGAGAAAATTTCTTTTTAGAAAATTTAAGTATAAATTTGAATTAAAATTATTGATATCATCCATACTTAAAAAATTGTTGATTTAAGTTTAATTTCCGAAAAGAGCACTAATTTTAGTCCGGTTAGGAGCTTATGGGAGAAAAAGCCACAAATTACACTTATGAGCTTGTAAGATTTCCAAATAATCCTTGTTTAGCATCTAACTCATAATTAACTCTATCATTTTTCGTTCTTCGCAAATTTAAAATCTTTAATAAAAAGATTCGCGAATGCTTAGTCTAAAAGTTAAGGAACAAGCTAGAGCTCAACACGCTCGATCGAGTCAAAATTTATTCTTATTCTACCCAGCAGGAAAGTCAAAATTATGACAAAACACTTATTTTATTTTTGAAAATTTTTATTTTTTTTCATTTTTTGGTATTTTAGTGGTAAAAACAGGATTACGCGAAAACAACGACTGCAGGCACAATCAAATCGATAGATCTCCCCATATTAGAACCGAACATTGTCCTTAATGTTTTAAGAAGGGTCTCTGCGTAAATCTAAAGCCGTTTATTAAGTATGCTTAAAGATAAACGTTAGTCGATAAGATTAGGGAATAGGATTCCCAGAATTATGCTAAGGATTGAAGCTCGATTGAACAATGGACAAAACCACAAGCACGATAGGCTTCAAAATCCAGGGCAATCCTGGACAAATATCACAAAACACAAAGCACACGAGAAAGGAAGAGGCGAACCTCCTCACAACACACTTATTCATTACTACTATTATAATTATATTAGGATAAGCATGGGTTGCCACCCACGAAGCGCTTGTTAAAGGTCACTAAGCTTGACCCGTCCCCGAATTTAGTTGTCCATGGGGAAGGTTTGGAGATCCGAGACAACTATCAGTGGTATGTCCCCTCCAAAGTAGTGTTTAAGTCGATGACCATTCACCTTGAAGTTTGACCCATCAATTTGAGATAACTTGACGGTGCCAAAAGGAAATACTTGGGTAACGGTGAATAGTCTAGTCCAGCGGGTCTTAAGCTTGCCCGAGAAAATCTTTAATCTAGAATTAAAGAGGAGGACTCGATCACTAACGTTGAAAACGCGGTTCTTGATTTTGTAGTCATGGATCCTCTTGGTCTTTTCTTTGTAGATCAAAGAGTTCTCATATGCTTGATCACGAAGTTCATTTAATTCATTCATTTGAACCTTCCGGTGATCGCCCGCGGTCACAAGGTCATAGTTGCAATGCTTTAAGGCCCAATAGGCCTTATGCTCAAGCTCGATGGGTAGATGACAAGCCTTTCCGTACACCAACTTGTAAGGAGTGCACCCGATGGGTGTCTTAAATGCGGTACAGAAGGCCCACAAGGTGTCATCTAACTTATCGGACCACGAAGCACGGTGTTCGCCTACGGTCCTTTCCAGAATGCGTTTCAAACCATGATTTGAAACCTCAACTTGCCCACTTGTTTGTGGGTGATATGCGGTGGAGAGACAGTGAGTAACTCCGTATTTAGGCATGACCTTTGCAAATTGGTCATTGCAAAAATGGGTGCCGCGATCACTAATGATAGCATGAGGGGTCCCAAATTGGGTGAAGAGATATTTTAAGAATTTGCAAACAATTCGGGCGTCATTGGTGGGGAGCGCTTTCGCTTCAACCCATTTTGACAAATAATCGACTGCCACGTGTATATACTTGTTCCCTCGTGAAGACGGGAACGGGCCCATGAAATCGATGCCCCACACGTCAAAGATCTCACAAACTTGGATTGCATTTTATGGCATTTCATCCCTTTGTGAGATTTTTCCTTGACGTTGACAAGTGTCACACCGTGTGACCAAGTCATGGGCATCTCGGTAAATAGTCGGCCAATAAAATCCCGAATCAAAGACTTTTTTAACGGTGTAGTTGGCACCGTGATGTCCACCGGTGGGACCATCGTGGCAAGCCATGAGGATATCATGGGCTTCTTGGCCAAAAACACACCACCGAATCACTTGATCCGCACACACTTTAAACAAGTAGGGGTCGTCCCAAAAATAATGCTTAACGTCTTTGAAAAATTTCTTCTTTTGTTGGGACGACATCCCTTTCACAACAAAATTCCCCGCATGGTAATTTGCAAAGTCGGCAAACCATGGGGTACTAGCATCACCACGAAAAGTCACCATACCAAGTGTCTCGAGAGGAAATGTTTCCGTAATTTCCTTTTTCTCGAGCTCACTTTGGTGGGGGTTCTCTAATCTAGACAAGTGGTCGGCCGCTAGATTCTCCGCTCCTTTTTTATCACGGATAATGACATCAAATTCTTGGAGTAGGAGAATCCAACGAAGCAATCTCGGTTTAGCATCTTGTTTAGCGAGAAGATACTTAAGAGCCGAGTGGTCCGTATACACTATTGTTTTCGACAAGACAAGATATGGCCGGAATTTCTCGAAAGCATACACCACGGCTAATAACTCTTTTTCTGTAGTGGTGTAATGTGCTTGAGCATCCGTCATGGTCTTACTTGCATAGTGTATAGGCTAAAAATGCTTGGTTTTACGTTTCCCCAAGACCGCACCTACCGCAAAGTCACTAGCATCACACATAATCTTAAACGGTAGGTCCCAATCGGGGGCAACTAAAATTGGTGCTTTGGTTAACTTCTTCTTATGTATTTTAAACGATTCAACAAATTCTTTAGAGAAGATAAAAGGGGGTATCTTTTTCAAGAAGATGGGTCATCGGCCGGGCGATTTTAGAAAAATCTTGAATAAATCGACGATAAAACCCGACGTGAACTAAAAACTTTGCATGCCATATTTACGGAAAGTCCGGGATGAGGAGGTTTAGCTATAACATCAACTTTAGCTTTGTCGACTCAATCGAACTTTGATTCTTATGTACAAGAACAATGCATTTTTTTATTTTACCATAAAAGGGCATTTCTTACCAATTTAGAACAAGATTGAGTGTCTTCCCACGTTTGAGCATTGTGTCTAAATGGGAGAGGCATGAGGAGAAAAAAATCCCCGAAGACCGAGAAATCATCCATGAAGACCTCCATTGTTTTCGTCGATATGTTGTAGAAGGAATATCAGAAAATAAAAAATATAAAATATCGGCCTTCATGCACCTTTGGAAAGTGCCTGGAGCATTTTCATAAGCCAAAAGGCCTGCGTCGGTAGGCAAAAGTTCATAAGGGCAAGTGAAATTGGTCTTCTCTTGGACCTTCGGGTCAATAGGTATTTGAAGTAACCGAGAAACCATCTAAAAAAACAATTTGTTATTCGTTTCTCGCGAGTCTCTCAAGCATTTGGTCCATAAACGGTAATGGGAAATGATCTTTACGGGTGGCATCATTTAACTTTCAGTAGTCAATGCATACACGCCATCCCGTAATTAATCGAGTAGGTATCAATTCATTATCATCATTTTCAATTACGGTTATACCACCTTTCTTGGGCACACAATGGACGGGGCTAACCCACGGGCTATCGAAGATGGGATAAATTAATCCGGCTTCAAGAAGTTTGATAACTTCTTTCTTGATAACCTCGTAAATTTTTAGGTTAACCCATCTTTGATGTTGGACCGTGGGTTTAACATTATCTTCCATCAAAATCTTATGAGTACAAAACTTCGGATCTATTCCCTTAATATCCAAAATCTTCCAAGCTATGGCACGCTTATGTGATCTAAGAACCTTAAGAAGAGCGGTCTTGTCCTCATCTTTTAAGTCTTTAGCGATTATGACGGGTAATTTATCGGTACCCTCCAAAAACGCGTACTCAAGATGAGGTGGTAAGTCTTTGAGCTCAAGCTCGGGGAGTTCATCACTAGAAGGTTCAACGGTCTTAAGTTCCTCAAATTTTTGTTCTTCCAGAGGGAGGGTGGAAGATGGGTCAGAATTAAGCAATCTTTCAAGGGTGAGAAGGTCTTCTTTTGGATCGAAGTCGGCATCATCAATTCTCGGTGGAATTGATTTGCTAGTAAGACAAGCTTCGATCTCTTCCAAAATGAAGTCACCTCCCTCAAAAGGAGTGAGAGAGGGGGGAGAAGTAGAAAGGATTGGTTCCAAAGTTGGGGTGGGATTGCCACTCTTGGAAATGTTCGAAAATCCAAGTACTTCTTGAGCAAACTCCTCACAAGCTACGTCGATAACATCGACTCGGTTAACCGATTCAATAGTATTGTAGGAGAATGTCTTAGTATCACCAACTTTGAATGTTATGGATTGGTCATCATGTCGAAGGGTCATTTGTTCACCGTGAACATCAATCAAAGCTGTGCCCGTCCTCATGACAGGTTCCGAGATGGAGAATAAAGGAACCCGTAGGATCGGGCAATATTATTCAAGACAACGAAGAGAGTCGTCCAGAAGAAAAAATGTTCAACTTTACACGAAAAACATCCTCGGCAATGGAGGTTGGAAGTAAAGAAATCGTCTTCGGGCGGCAAGTTCAAGTATCATTAGGGTTTTGGTCAAATCGGAGTTTTAGCTTTTCCTATACGGAAAAAGGCATTAGGTTTGCTGCTTGCACAGAGATTGGCAAGGCTAAGCATTCTCATCTTCATAAAAACACACTGGTTATAAGAAATCTACCGGGGGCTCCAAGTTTTTTGGGAAACGTTTTGAGATAACCGCCCCCGAGCAATTTTCAGTCACTGTGTTCTTGATTAGGTCAATTATCTATATCTTTGTATTGAGAAGCTTTTAAACATTTGTGCAAATTTGGGGTATGTGTTGGATCGAAGCATCGCGATGCTTAGCTCGAAGTGTGGAGTTTCCAAAAAATCTCATAAACATTTCAAAAGATAAAAGATCGTCTTTTTCATGGAGCTTCTCCTTGTTAATCCTTGAGGATAGGTATGGTCAGATTTTCAGTTCTTTGGGAAGCAAAAACGGGTTCATCTTTTGGGTTTGGACCTCCAGAGGTTGGATGTTTTCGGTGCTTGGTTGCACCGTATCCTTTGTCACCTCAGGTTCGTGTTTCACCACCTTAGGAAGAGAAAGAATGGCGACGGTGGAATTGAAGCGTCAATCATAAGAAAACTCCACTTAGGGTGGTGTTTAGTTTTAAAAATCACCTCTCGGTGTTAGCAACGGGGTGTTGCTAGAAGAGAAAAAAAAAAAAAAAAAACCCGAGCCCGAAGTGGACGGCAGTATTGGTATTCAGAATTTGGTAAAGCATGTCCGTTAATTTGTCATTTGGTTATGCATGTTTTGGTTTTTGGTTTGCATAATTCTTCATTTACGATCATTAGATTTGATGGAGTTTGAAAGTATCTTTGACACACTTGTGTTTTAGAGCGGAGCTTGGTTAAGCAGAAAGGTTGATAAATTGGACCTTGGTTGTAATTATTTCCCCGGTTTTGATTGTAACGGTTTTGATTATTTCTTTGATTGTTTTGAACGGGAGGAAAACCGGGAGGTCGAATTTGATTTGCAATCATCGGGGGACGGTAACCGGTATTTCCTTGGTTGTAGTTAATCGCGGCGGCTTGTGAAACTTATTCTTGAATATTGTCACGATAAACGTTGCCATCGGTGGCAGGACAATTACGGTAAGAATGAGCACCACCATAAGTTACACAACTTTCCTCGACTGCTTTTACTGTAGCGGGACCTTGGGATTGGTTTTTCTTATCGAGAAGCAAGGCTTTCACCATATCTTTAAGTTCGGCAACATCGGGTGAAAGACCAGGGGTAGAAGAGCTCGTACTCACTGTACATAAACGAAGCCATCGGTGGGGAGGGAACGGTGGCGGACAGAGTGAGGTGTCCACCGTGGTGTAAACAATTACGGTGGAGGGGTTAAGACTGACGAGCACCACCGCAAGAATACACAACTTTCCTCGATCGCTTTATCAGTTTTAGCGAAGTTTTTTGCGGGAAAGGAGGGAAGGGCTTGGGGGAATTATTTTTCATATCGAGAAAGATAGAAGCAAGGGTCTCACATAATCTTTAAAGTTCTGGCAACATTCGGGTTTTGTTTGGGCGATGATCGTGTAAATGTTGAAACACGGGGGGGGTTGTAGAAGATAGAAGAGTCGTACTCCTTTCTCGGCAACAATGGTTTCTTCGTGAATAATGAAATTTGGATTTGTGCTCTCGATGATGGGCCCCCTCCTTTAAGCCATTTGAGGCATATTGTCTAAAAAATTACCACCCACGGCGGAATCAACGAATCTTGCATCATAGTTAGAGTTCAAAGATTTAGAAGATAAGTTATTTATCGAGTTGTATTAATTCGAAGAAATAGACGAAACCAGATTGTGGGGCTATGCCAAGAAGGAGATCCTTCCATTAAATCGGTCCCACTCCTCACTTAAAAGATCATCAATTCGTTGTCGGAATTTGGTTGTGTGTCGATTTCAGTTCGGAAGGTTAGTTGTTTTGGAGGGAGGGGAAGGAATTGGTTGATAAATTTTGAAAAAGATTATCCCAAGTAAAAAATCGATACAGGGGGTTCTTTTTCGAGCCAATCGGGCGGGCCCCCTTCGAGGGGGGGGAAGGGATAGGAAAATGGAAAAAAAAGGAAAAAAAAAAAAAATAAAAAAAAAAAAAAAAAGAAAAAAGAAAAAAAAAAAAAAACAAAAAAAAAAAAAGAAAAAAAAAAGCATAAGCTTAATCGACGTTTTCGGAACGTTTTGAGGAAACTTCATCTAGATAGTAATTGAACGATAGAAGTGTCTGGTTGAAAGATCGAATGTGAATAATTAGGATCTACTTTCTTTATCATGTCCAAAAAATGGTTTATTTTGCACAAGAGTGAGCAAACCATGTTTAAGCTCAAAGTTGTCCGCGGTGATTACGGGAACAATGATTGCATCCTCGTAACCCTCGGTGGGTGCTTGGAGCAATTACACCATAGTACGTAGATCGGCCATCGTAACTATGGGAGGAGCTTGATTTTCAATAGGTTCTTCAAGATTAAATGGTTCAATATTTGGTGGGACTTGTTGTTGAGGATGGTTATGGGTTTGAGAACGAGTGCGCATGCACTAATTATGAAAAACACAATATTTTTGGTAATCAGAAGTTAAAAGTCCACGGTAGCTCTTTAAATTACGCACAAGAGAGCGGAAGGAATTAGCACGCCGAAGCAATTTAAAAGCGTTCTTCCTTTTTAGGCGATGTTCCTTGGATCAAGCCCTCCTTATACCCCCCTTATAGTTTGTAATTCAAAGGTGAGCCGATTATAACGATTAACAACACGATTTGTTTTGTTGGTTTTTGATTTTTTTTGGTATTTTTGAATACTTGGTAATATAAAATATATTCACAAATGAAAGCGATAACTTCACGGGGAAGGGTATTCAAACACTAATCTTCAAACGTACACAAGAATCGTTTCACAACCTCCTCGACAACGGCGCCAAAAATTGGTTCTTAAAATAATTCCTTAGTATATATAAATATAAATATATAATAATAAGAATTATCTCAAAAATATCAATAATAAGAATTCCGTTAGGCTTTTTAAAAGGATAATTACTTTTGACCAAAGCAAAACCCTAAAAACCTTCCCGGGTCGTGTCCCGACGAGGTGCGAATTTGAAAATCGAGGTAACGTTTGTGGAACAATGCTTGAATATTACAAATTGGATTTGGTTATCTATTTCTACTAATAATATGCTAAAACGAGTAAAGGTACGCTAAAAACGAAGGCAATTAAAGCTAGAACACTAAAAATGATAACGGGATTCAAATCCCGTTCTTTAAAAAACTAAATTCTACAAATTTAACCCTACCAATGCAAATTTAATTTTTAACAATCCTAAATGATAAATTTTTTTTTTAAAAAGAATTATATTTTTTTGACTTTTATTTAATTTTTTATGAATTAAAAACAGTTTTTATCTAAATTAAATATTAAAAATACTAAACGAATTATAAAAAATCTGAAAAAATCACAAAAATTACTTAAGAGTAAGCTAAATCTAAGAAAAACAAATTGGGTCACCCAACTTATCTAAATAAGCTGAAAATAAGCCGAAAAGGGCTTATAACTAAAGAGGAGAAAACGTGTATAAAAGAAAAGTGTTGTGAGGTTATAACGCAAAAGACCCAAGGGGAGAGTGGTGTGAGGTGTGGTGTGTAAAGCGTTGGTTGAGTGAGGGAGAGGTCTCAGGTTCGAGCCTTGCTCACCTTGACTTCTCCTACACTCCTAATGTTTTTGTTTTTGAATTTTTTTTGAAAAAGCTTTATAACTTAAAAATAAGCAACTTTAACAAAATGACTTTTTATATAAACTTATAAATAAGCCGGAGTAAGCACTTAAAAAGTGACAGACTTGGCTTATATAAGACTAAGACTTTTTTCTAGACTGTTTGATCTTTTAAAGACTTAATAAGCTAAGGAAATGCTAATGAGCTTATGACAGCTTATACCCTAAACCTAATAAGCAAAATAGACAAGGAATAAGCAATTAAAATAAGCTAAAAGGCACTGCAAATCATAAAGACAGATTCACTTAAAAAGTGTTAAACCTTAAACTACTTTTACCTATAAGCTTTAATAAGCTCAACCCTAAACCAAATAAGCTACAAATGCCTCTATCCTAACCTAATAAGCAAATAGAAACTCAATTTAAGCAAAACTAACAGCTGAAAAGCTCATATGAGCTAATAAGCTATTTGGCTAAAACTGTTAACCAAACAGCCTATAGAGGCACTTTCAAGCTAAGAATTAAGCTAGTTAAGCTATCCTTATGGTTAATGACCAAAAGGAAAATCAAGCTTATACATTAAGCTACAAGAATTATTAAAGAAAAAGCAGTTTAAAATTTAAATAAGCTATGAAAAAGGGTAAAGAAAATGGATGCTTACACTAAAATCTTATTTTTTTTTTGGTTTTTTCAAGTTTTTAATAAAAGCTAAAATGACAACTGCAACCCTATTTTTAAGCTAGTAAATAAGTTCTAAAATATGAAATAAGCTAAAACAGATAAAGATCTATATCTAATGAGCTAATGCTAAGAAAATTAGACCTTAAATCTCACTTTAACTAACCTAAATTTGAGATTGAAAAATGGACTTTTTACTTTGGAAAGAAAACTAAGAAAACTATGACAGTTTTGTACAAAAACTTAAATCACAAATGCCCTCTTTTGACAGCCAATTCCTACTGCATTTTTAGACTTAAACATGCATAAAAACAACACTTACAAGTACCTAAACAAGATCTAAGACAGTAAGCTGAAATATAAAACTCAAAACCCACAGATTCAAGCCATGATTACTAAAAACCTTAAAAATGAATTTTAAACTTTATAAACTTATAAAAACAGACTTACAGGCTTAATTTGAGCTTTGACAAAGTTGACTTAAAGCCATTGTGATATAACAGTTACTAACAAGGGTCTAGTACTGCTTGTGCCAAAACCCTTTAAATTTCCAAAACTGAAATTTTAACTTAAAACAGATTTAGAAAATGCTCAACAAAAAGTTAAGAACAAGGTAAATGAAGACAAATAAGCAATTAGAACTCAAAATTACGCATTTAAAATAAGCAAAGAGAATAAGCAAGTTATAAAGCAACTTAAGACAGTTTCAAATCAAGCCATTAACTACGAACATTTGCGCAATAAGAACGATGAATAAGAATTAAACAACAATAATAAGCAATAATAAGCAACAAAGAGCAGTAAGTAAGCAGTAATAAGCAATAAGCAGTTTTAGACTAAAACTTGAAAATAGAAAACTTACAAAGGCCTTTACTCAAAACAGGGCAAACATGCTCACAAGAGAGCTGATCTACAAGCTCTAGTTTGTTTAAAACAAGCTAGTAAAAAGCAATAAGCCCTTCCAGGTTTGGCTTATCATCTATTTTTAGCTTTTTTTTGGTAAAAGACTTAAAAACCTATAAATTATGGAAAATCTTTCCTAGTGCTTAAGTTAACAGCTTATGTATGAGTTAAAAAAAGAGCTTTTGTGAGCTTATAAAACGTTTAAACACAAAGTACATTAACGTTTAACAGAATTTTCACAAACACATGCATTTCATTAAACTCTGAATATAAGTCCAAAGGTTTAAAAAAAAGAAAAGTCAATTAAGCTAAATTAAACTAATATAAGCTAAAAATTAAAAACTAGATGCCTTTGAATGGCTTACAATGAGCCCTATTTATAGAGAAACACTAAGGTTCTTGCTTTGAAGTCGTGTTTCTTCTTGTGAGACATGTCGTGAGGTGTGTTTGATTGTGTCGAGAAGTAGTCAAGAAGTCCATTTAGCCATCAAATCTTGAGTGTTCACCAAGCCTATTCATCCAAACCATTAATTTATTGTATTCTTCCTTGGACGAATGATGTTTAAGAGGATTGCAAAGGTATTGTTTGTTGTTTTATGAAGTGGGGTTGAGGTGGGAGAGGGATGTTTTTTTCTGGGGTTGTAGGGTACATGTTTTGGGGAAGATAAACAGTAAATGGGTTTTGGCGGGTAATGGGTGCGTTTGTTTTGGCTGGGTTTAAAGTTTGGAGAGGTGACAAATTTGGCCCCTGAACTTGTATTGGGTTGTTACATGGACAGTCCTTGTGGTGAAATAAGTTAGAGAAGTTGGCAGTATAGGTCCCTGAGAGTGTATAGATTGTTTGCATGGACAGTCCTTAAGGACTGTTTGTGTAAACATCATATGTCTAAGGTGGGTTGAGCTGGATTGTTGGTTCTTTTCTTTGGGCCGGGTATAAGTGTTGGGCCCTAAGCTTATATTTAGCTTAGTTTTGGTCTTCCTAATACATTAATGGGCTCATCCGGCCCATTAAATGGGTGCGGGTTGGCCCATTAAGTATCTTTTCGGTTTTGGCTTCGGATTTGACTTTTAACTTGGTTGACTTTGACTTTGACTTTTTAGCTTTTCACGCTCTTTCCAATCTCGTGCTCGGTTTTGTTCGTTTTGACTTAATTTTTGTCCTTTAGTGAATATCGTTACTGCACAATCATTAAATCACAAAAAACACACATACAAAGTATTTTTGGTATATTTTGGTTATTTTAGGACGTTTTTTAGGCAAAGGTATGTGTTAATTAGGCAATACCACTCGCCATGCTTCTATTTAAAACGATACTGGTGCTAATAGGCGTATTGTGTCTAAGCATTTAAACCCAAATTGATATCACACCAACTGCATTAGATCCCTATTATGACGTTGAACTAGCCGATGGGAGAATATAGGTTGGGGGGGGGGAGGGGGACACTATCCTTAGGGGTGTACATTAAAAACATCCTGAACACCATTCTAACATAGACTTAATTCTGTTAGAAAACTTGGTAGTTTTGGACGCTATACTTGGTTGGATTGTTGGTAACAGTACCAAGCACTCCTTGTGTGTCGCCGGTGAAGATGTTCGTATTCCCCTAGGGAAAATGAAACTTAATCGTTCAGGTGATGGAAGCAAACGGGAAATGATGGTCGTACTGCCATTATCTCGTACACACAACAAGAATACATGTCTAAAGGATGTCCAGTCTTTTTGGCAAAGTTACTACACAGGAGAGGAAGACTAGTCGGAGAGAGAAGAAGCGACTTGAGGACGTACCGATAGTTTGAGATTTTCCTGATGTATTCCCTGAGGACTTGCCGGGTCTTCCTCCGACTCGACAAGTGGAATTTCAAATCGATCTGATACCTGGTGCTGCACCTGTAGCACGGGCACCTTATCGATTGGCGCCTTCTGAAATGAAAGAGTTGTCGGAGCAACTGAAAGAACTATCTGACAAGGGCTTTATAAGACCCAGTTCCTCACCTTGGGGAGCTCCGGTCTTGTTTGTCAAAAAGAAGGATGGATCGTTTCGAATGTGCATCGACTATCGGGAACTGAACAAGCTGACAGTGAAGAATCGTTATCCACTCCCAAGGATCGACGATTTGTTTGATCAACTACAAGGATCCAGTGTTTATTCTAAGATAGACCTGCGATCAGGTTATCACCAGCTTCGGGTACGAGAGGAGGATATTCCGAAAACGGCGTTCAGAACTCGGTATGGTCATTACGAGTTCCAAGTTATGCCATTTGGCTTGACGAACGCACCAGCGGTATTTATGGATCTCATGAACCGCGTGTGCAAGCCATTTTTGGATAAATTTGTGATTGTCTTTATTGACGATATCCTTATCTACTCCAAGAACAAGAAGGAGCATGAAGAACATCTTAAGGCAGTTCTGGAATTGCTTAAGAAAGAGAAGTTGTATGCTAAGTTCTCTAAATGTGAATTTTGGATTCCTAAGGTACAATTTCTCAGCCATGTGATTGATAGTCAAGGCATTCACGTGGACCCCGCCAAAATCGAATCCATAAAGGACTAGGAATCTCCTAAGATGCCAACAGAGATTCGCTAATTCTTAGGTCTCGTTGGGTATTACCGAATATTCATCGATGGATTTTCAAAGATTGCCAATTCGATGACCAAACTTACTCAGAAAGGAGTTAAGTTCGATTGGGGTGACAAACAGGAAGCCGCTTTCCAGTTATTAAAGCAGAAGTTATGCAGTGCACCAATTCTGGCTTTACCTGAGGGAAGCGAAGATTTTGTAGTCTATTGCGATGTGTCGAACAAGGGATTGGGTGTTGTATTAATGTAAAGAGAGAAAGTAATTTCTTATGCATCACGCCAATTAGAAATTCATGAGAAGAACTATACAACTTATGATTTGGAACTTAGATCGGTAGTGTTTTCTCTGAAACTCTGGAGACACTATTTGTATGGAACCAAGTGTACGATGTTCACGGATCACAAAAGTCTACAACACATTCTTAATCAAAAGGAGCTGAATATGTGGCAGTGTCGTTGGTTAGAACTGCTCAGTGATTACGACTGTGAGATCTGTTATCACCCGGGGAATGCAAATGTTGTTGCTAATGCCTTGAGCAGGAAGGAGCGGAGTTAACCATTAAGAGTTCGAGCCTTAGTGATGACTATTAGCTTGGATCTTCCAAAATAAATCCTGAATGCTCAGACTAAAGCATAAAAACCAAAGAACATCAAGAACGAAGATGTTGGAGGCATGTTGGTTGAAAACTCAAAGGATCCGGAGAAATTTAGAACAGAAAAGTTAGAACCTCGTACGGATGGAACTCTATGCTTTAATGGTAGGAGTTGGTTACCATGTTATGGCGACTTGAGGACTGTGATCATGCTCGAGTCCCACAAGTCAAAATACTCTATTCATCCAGGTTCTGACAAAATGTATCAGGACATGAAGAAGCTATATTGGTGGCCTAATATAAAGGCCAACATCGCCACCTATGTTAGCAAATGTCTGACGTGTGCTAAAGTCAAGGCCGAACACCAAAGGCCATCAGGATTATTGGTACAACCCGATATACCTCAATGGAAGTGGGACAATTCGTTGATCAAAATGAAAAAACAAGAAAAATAACCTACCCGAGACCTTGGTTGTTACAAGATATTTAAGCCTTAAAGAGAAGACAAAAGGCTTGTTCAGCGAAGGAGATGCTACATTATTGTTGATGTTGTTTTGATCAGAGGTACAAGGTTGTACTGTGGTTGTTCTTAGATTGAGATTTAAATGGAAATTGATCCTTAGAGATGAGATGCGGCAGATGTTAGACCGATGTTTATCATTGGTTGATGTGTGCTATATCTTGAGAGATAAAGGGGCAGATATTTTAAGATAGGGTTTGCGTGTGTGTGGTTTTTTTATTACTAAGATGTAGGATGTTATAAATCTATGTTGGGCCTTCAAAACAAATGTTAATGGACTGGGCTGAAAGATATATCTAACGAAATTAGATGTGGGCTGACTATAGATTTATATTAGGCCGGTTACAATGTTTGAAATTGGGCTGATATAGAAATAACATGGGTTGTGAATCAATATATAGTTTGTTTAATGTGTCACACTTGGCTGGAATAATGGATATCCAAATTTGTGCTTAAAATGCTAAAGGGCCGAATTTTTGTTATTTTACAGAAAACAAAAACATCACTTATTGCTTAAAACGATCCTGATAAAAGATTCACGAAAAGCGTTCAAAAGGCTATTCTGGGATATAAAAATCGGAAGGAAATGACTAGGGTTGTTCTGTATTACTGTATCGGGAATGAAGTAATATGTCATAGGGAAGTGTACTTATTTCATCTTCTGGCCTTTCTACCTCTGCAACGAAGATGACTTGTTCGAGCATATAAGGATTGTCATGAAGACTTGAATATCTGGTTACTTTTGTGATTCTTTCTCTCTTTTATCCACAAAGTAGCTATCACTTTAAGGAGTTACGTTGTAGTGCTCAGTGACTCACGTAGTTAAGGATATTTCAAGAGATTCTTCCGTATAGTACAAGCTTAAGTCACAACTTTGGGGGATGTTACTTTAGTATCAAGTTCTCATATTGAGTATTCGTCCATCAGTGGTCAATTACAAAGAGCCGGACAGTATGCGAGTATTGAATGAATTAGTCCAGAAATAGGACAAATAGAGGTTCTTTATCGGCAGTGAGAAATCTCAAGCATAAACCGACTTATCTACTTCACACATGGTTGTTCTATCAAATATTCAGGCGTACTCAGATTATGATTTTTTTGATGGTCATCGAATGCAATCAGGGGGAAGAAAAGGGAGTATTCGATAGATTGCATTAATCAGGGGGAAGAAATGTGTACTTATCTCACCTTCATTTCTTTCTTTCTTATCTTCAAGTCCGCTTCTATCTTATGGAGATGGATTATATGCTTTCAACCTCTGGATGGTTAGTGTGTGAAGTATGTGCATACATGAGAAGATGTTGTTGAATCCTTGCATGTTCCCCTAACCGAATATTCATCAGAATAGAAGCAGTTCAGTTTGATGTGGTTGGCTTCTTCTTCTGCTTCTTCTACTTCTCTGATCCTCTGATTTTGATTCTACTTCTACTTCTACCATCTACTACTCTACTTCTACTTCTTCTTCTTCTTCTATGAAGTTACATCACAGTTTCTGAATTCGCTTACAATATGAATGTTGATTTGGGGGGAAGCTGATTCAGAAACTTCAACAAAAAGAAGTAGATGAAGAAAGCTATATGAAGACATGTATTATGAACTGGGGGGAAGCTAATTCAGTTTATACATATTACATTGTATTGTCTGCAAGTAATGGAAAGATTCAAGCTGGAGCACTTATATTTGTACTTGTATGATACATTATAAGTAATTCCATATACCACCACTAGGATTAAAAATATGGTGTCTATATGGAAATTACATTAGTCTTAAACACAAGGACTAGAAATGTAATTAGCCCAAAGATGGCTTGTGTTTAGACTATAATTACACCCTCTAATCTTCCTTAGAGGGGTGAACCTCATAATTGTAATTTCACTAAACATTCAATAATAAATCAATTTCTCTCTCTAAAATGGCTTTTATATTTTTCCATCATCCCCGACCTCCCAAGATCGTAAATCGAGAAACCTCACACTTATCTACTCCAAGAACAATAAGGAACACGAAGAACATCTTAAGGCAATTCTAGAATTGCTTAAGAAAGAGGAGTTGTATGCTAAATTCTCTAAATGTGAATTTTGGCTTCCCAAGGTACAATTTCTCGACCACATGATTGATAGTCAAGGCATTCATGTGGACCCCGCCAAAATCAAATCCATAAAGGACTGGGAATCCCTTAAGACACCAATGGAGATTTGCCAATTCTTAGGTCACGCTGGTTATACCGAAGATCATCGAAGATTTTCGAAAATCCAAGTCGATGACCAAACTTACTCTGAAAGGAGTTAAGTTCGATTAGGGTGACAAACAGGAAGCCGCTTTCCAGTTATTAAAGCAGAAATTGTGCAGTACGCCAATTCTGGTTTTACCTGAGGGAAGTGAAGATTTAGTAGTCTATTGCGATGCGTCGCATAAGGGATTAGATGCGGTATTAATGCAAAGAGAGAAAGTAATTTCTTATGCATCACACCAATTAAAAATATATAGAAAGAACTATACAACTCATGATTTGGAACTTGGATCGGTAGTGTTTTCTCTGAAACTCTAGAGACACTATTTGTACGGAACCAAGTGTGCGGTGTTCATAGATCACAAGAGTCTACAACACATTCTTAATAAAAAGGAGCTGAATATGAGGCAGCGTCGTTGGTTAGAACTGTTCAGTGATTACGACTGTGAGATCCGTTATCACACGGGGAAAGCGAATGTTGTTGCTGATGATTAGAGCAGGAAAGAGCAGAGTAAACCATTAAGAGTTCGAGCCTTAGTGATGACTATTGACTTGGATCTTCCTAAATGAATCCTGAATGCTCAGACTGAAGCACGAAAACCAGAGAACATCAAGAACGAAGATGTTGGAGGTATGTTGCTTGAAAATTCTAAGGATCCGAAGAAATTTAGAATGAAAAAGTTGGAACCCCATGCGGATGGAACTCTATGCTTCAATGGCAGGAGTTGGTTGCCGTGTTATGGTGATTTGAGGACCGTGATCATGTACGAGTCCCACAAGTCAAAATACTCTATTCATCCGGGTTCGACAAAATGTACACAGGACATGAAATAACTAATATTGGGCCCAATATGAAGGCCAACATCGCCACCTATGTTAGCAAATGAAGCTTCCTAAGTCGTCACAAGGTTACGACACCATTTGGGTGATTGTTGACCGACTCACTAAGTCTGCAATCTTTGTACCGATGAGGGAAATTGATCCCTTAGAGAAGTGGTCACGAGGCATGGAATCCATGTCTCAATCATTTGTGATCATGATCCTAGATTTGCATCAAATTTTTGAAGATCACTTTAGAGAGATTTGGGTACTAACTTGGACATAAGTTCTGTCTATCATCCACAGACTGACGGACAAAGCGAGAGGACTATTCAAACTCTTAAGGATATGTTGTGTACCTGTGCGATCGACTTTGGAAAGGGTTGGGTTAACCATTTGCCATTAGTCGAATTCTCATATAACAATAGCTATCACGCTAGCATCAAGGCTACACCATTTGAAGCACTTTACGGTCGAAAGTGTCGTTCACCTGTGTGTTGGGCCGAGGTTGGACAAGTGCAACTCATTGGTCCAAAACTAGTTTAAGAAACAACAGAGAAGATCATCCAGATCAAGCAAAGGATGCAAGCCGTCCGTGATAGATAAAAGAGTTACGCCGATATAAAGCGTAATCCAATGGACTTCCAAGTTGGGGATAAAGTTATGCTTAAAGTTTCGCCTTGGAAAGGGGTCGTAAGTTTTGGTAGACAGGGGAAGTTGAACCTTAGGTATGTTGGACCGTTCAAGGTGTTGGAAAAGGTTGGATCCATTGCATACAAGCTTGAGCTTCCTAAAGAGCTAAGCAGGGTTCACAATACGTTTCATGTATCCGACCTAAAAAAGTTCTATGCCGATGAACCATTAGCCGTTCTGTTGGATGGACTTCACTTTGATGAAAAGCGTCAGTTTATCGAGGAACCGGTAGAAATTATGGACCGTGAAGTTAAACGGTTGAAGCGAAGCCGCATTCCAATAATCAAGGTTCGATGGAACTCCAGGAGAGGTCCTGAGTTCACTTGGGAACGTGAAGACCAATTCCAGAAGAAATATCCACACCTCTTCACAAAGACCACACCGTCGTCAAGTGTCGCGTCTTAAGCCTTGAGGACAAGGCTCACTTAATGGGGGGAGACTATAACACCCCATGTTTTAGGGTCATTTACGATGTCTATTATTTCACTATTTATTTTTAGTATTGTACGCGTTTGCTTTTAATTTTAAATCGTTAAGTTAAATCGCGTAAGCTAAAAATTATCGTTCAATGTAAACGGGCATCAAACAATTAAATGTTTACATCAAGCAAGTGTTAAGTAATTATTTTGAGGATAATTATTAACTTTGTTTATTTTATTTTTATTGGTTGCGTAAAGTGTTTATGTTCGCGATAAAATACGTTTAGGCATACCCGGAACCACCAAAACTTTTCTACGCTTCAACAAATACCCATGGTTATTCCTAATACTCAAAGTTTTATAAAACTTTACTCATGTTAACCTTGTTGGTCAAATTTTACATAAAGGAACCAAGCTAGAACTTATGCATTACAAGTATTATATCTACATTTAACCTTTACATTTATTTGTTATAAGAAATGCAAGTAATATCTTCAATATATCAAAAACTAATCTAGTACTCCCTCCTTTACATAAATTTCGGCTCACATAGGTCTTTAAGAGACAATAAGACACAAAATAATAACTAAGGACCATGTACAAGCAAAGAGTTAGTAAGACATATATCATGACTAGTGGTTTTGACCACTAGTCATCCTTAAAACCCTCCCCTTTGTTCCCAATGACCCAATCCCCCTCATTCATAGTCTTTGGTCTTTGAATCTCATGTTTGACCACTTAGAAGTATTTATAAACTAGCATACACTCTCTCTCATAACACTTAGTAAAAATCAAACTTATATCTCTCTTTTCTCTCTTAATACCCACGGCTCAACCACAAGTACCATACACAACTCATACAAATTATTTTAACACTTACACAAACATTCCTACACCATATCTAAGCTATTGCAAGGAGGTTTAAAGGCTTGGTTAAGCCTTTACAAGGGTTAAGCAAGGAAAAGGAAAGATTAGGGTTTCAAACTAATCTAGGGTTTTCAAGACTTGCAAGCTTTGGTTTAATATCTAAACAAGGGTTTATATATTATTGTTCATCATATTACATCATACTAAGGTTATCTAAAAGCCTTAATCTATTTATATTTATGATTTTATGTATATATAAGTTCTATGTAGCAAATCACCATTTAGGATACTTTCAAACATGTAAAATGGATTTTACACTTGGTTATGGTTTTGTATACTTCACACATGTTATATGGTTGCTAATGTCATGTTATAAAGGGAGTATAAGTATTGTACACTTGTTGGTTATGTATAAAAATTATATGTATAAACTAGTTAACTAAAAGTCTACTTAATGAGTTTATGATTTATGAGTGTTGTTAAGGACTTGTTATCTTGGACACTTGGACAAAATATGGACTAATGGACACTATAATATGTAAGACATATGATATAAAGGGTTATGAACGACTTGTGGTAATTTACTAAGTTGAAAACTAAATAAAACAAGTTTATATATATAAATACCTAATTATTAATAAGAGGCTGTTTTGGTTCGAATTCCAAGGCATGGATTTTATAGTTTATAAAAATATTACGTCTCATGACGATTCCAAGCATATAAGAAACTCGAAAAACGGATTTATAACGTAGAAGATACGTAGTTTATGAGTTATACGTTAATAAACGGGTTTATAAAATTTTATAAAACTCTTTACAAAATATTTCTGATATATATGATGGGTTACTTTTCACAGATAGAACTTATTTTTAGGATTCCAAAACATTTCGAATCATAATTTTTGGATCAATAACGAAGGAGTTATGAATTACGCGAGTTTACGATAATAAATACTTTTATAAAACTATTTTTATAAAAGTTACTGTTCATCTCAGACATGAATATTTTGAAAACATCATTAATATGATATAACTTTTAATAACAAAGACGTGCTCAAAAGAATCACTAAAAACGGAGTTATAACGAATAAAATACGACATTTACGGGTTTTACGATAACAAAATCTATAAAAATAAATTTATAAACTGTCATGAACAGTAAAAACCATTGTTCACTAGAGGACTAAAAATATAAAAATGTAATATTTTGATAACTCGTCTTAATACGAAAGCGTGGACATAAGAAACGTAAGAAACGGGCTTAAAACGCTAAAGTTGCGTCGTTTTTACTAAGGAAATATTTATAAACGTTTTAACTTTATAAATACGATTTCACAAACGCGATTAGATGGTGATGTAGCTATATAGAACTGTATATGGTAGTAGTTAATCAAAGTGCTTAGTACTTATACGGCCTATATTGGATTAGGTTGCATTCTCTGACGCATTTTTTGTGATATAATCTGATATTCATTACTCAAGGTGAGTTTATAGCCCCACGTTTTATATTTTAATGATTTACATGTTCTGGGGTGAGAAACATATGCATGTTTTACAATTGGACGCAAGTGGACATTTCACATTACAATTATGTGTTTACCTAAGTAGCGATAACCCTCTGAGCCCATTATCATGAAATGTCAATTACTGTTGTGAGCGCGAATATTATAAATAGATCTATTTGGGATTGACATCCCAGTTCGGGTGAGTCATGCTCACTGTGTTGGTTTTCCGGACAACGAACGTATACCATGTCGGACATAGGATGTTGCGGGTTAGAATATCATCACGGACAATGTTGGCAATTTATATTGCAATTCATACATGTCGAGCTTCAGTGTCATAAGCTTAGGAAAACATAATTACATTTTATGATGTTTGCATCTGTTGCATTATCATGGGGAAATATTGCGGTCCTACATTATACATTTTACAAACCTATGAATTCACTCAACAATGTGTTGATGTTTTAAGCAATGTTTTCTCAGGAGATCAGTAAGGTACAAGACAAGGGATACATTGGTGGTCTTTATTTTGGAAGTCACGCATTAAAGATTTGGTTGCATTACATTTTAGGAAACATTTGTTATGGACTACAATCTTTGTAATATGTACTTTGAACAAGTGAAGCTTCGGGCTTTTGTAACAAATACTTTGCTAAATCCAATGTATCGGTTTTAAACGACTTTTTGGTCTTTCTTATATATATCTTGTGTTATTGATCTATGAAGTACCACCCCCAACCCATATTCCGCTGCGACCCAATTTGAGGGTGTTACATAAACACTTCTTAAGGTTCGACACGTGGAACGTGTCATGAACACCATTCAATTCCTCAGGTAAATCTAATTGATAGGCCACAGGGCCTACTTTCTCAATAATCTCAAATGCTCCAACAAACCTAGGTGCTAACTTCCTTTCTTCCAAAGTGTACCACACCTTTCCAAGGCGACACTTTGAGCAAGACATAGTCACCTACACTAAACTCTAGAGGCTTCGTCCTCTTATCAGCATAACTTTTTTGACGATTACGCGCAGCCTTAAGTTTATCCTTAATCTGCGAGATCTTTTTAGTAGTCTCTTGAACTAACTCAGGTCCTATCAACTGACCTTCTACCACCTCAGACCACATAATTGGCGAACGACACTTTCTACCATACAATGCCTCAAACGGAGCACATCTCACATTAGAATGATAACTATTGTTATACGAAAACTCAACCAACGGAAGATTAACATCCCAACTTCCCCGAAGTCCAGGACACACGCTCTAAGCATGTCATCCAAATTCTAAATAGTATGCTCACTCTGACCATCGGTCTGAGGGTGATAAGCCATACTCATGTCTAAACGAGTCCCTAATGCCTCTTGCATTGACTGCCAAAACCTTGAGGTAAAATGACTATCATGATCCGATATAATCGAGATCAGCACACCATGTCTAGAAACTATCTTATTAAAATATAATCTAGCCAACCTTTCCATCTTATAATCCTCACGCATAGGTAGAAAATGAGCAGACTTAGTCAATCGGTCTATAATGACCCAGATTGTGCCATGCTAGGCAACTTAGTCACAAAATTCATAGCTATCCCTTCCCATTTCCATATGGGAATCTCAGGTTGCTGAAGCAAGCCAGATGGCCTTTGATGCTCAGCCTTAACTTTCAAACAAGTCAAACACATACTATCATACTCAGCTATATCCTTTTTCATTCCAGGCCACCAATATCTATCTCTCAAATCATAATACATCTTATCAGCTCCTGGGTGTACAGAGTACTTCGACTTATGGGCTTCATCCATTATCAGGATTCTCACCTTACCTTTCAAAGGTACCCATATTCGATCCAGGTAGTACAAGGTCCATCGCTTCTTTTTTCTATCATTTCATCTAAACCTTTTTGCAATTCTATAAACTCATCCATAGCCTACTTCTGAGCCGTCAATATCCTATCCTTGATCTCGACTGAAGGGTCATATTCATAGCTCTAACTCTCTTAGGCTTTACTTTTTCTTTCCTACTTAAGCATCAGCCACCACATTCACTATTACCAGGATGTGTAGACGAATTTCACATGTCATAACACGTAAACAACTGCTATCCAGCGACGTTTTTTGTGACGCATATTCAACTCTTTTGACTTAATAGATATGTTGAAGACTTTATGTTCCGTCACTTATATATGACACTTCTTTGTCCCATACAGCTATGTCTCAGATTCATAACGTGTGTAAACATAGCACATCCACTCCGAAATCATGGGCATTAGTATAATTCTTATCATGAATTTGCAACTGCTAGGATGCAGTGGCTATACCTTACCTCTTTGCATTAACACAAGCCTAGTCCTATTCAGGACTATCACATATACCACAAAATATTCTGGTCCATCGGGGAGCGCTAGAACAGGCGCATTACACAACTTATCCTTCAAGGTCTGAAATGCCAATTCCTATTCCTCACCCCAATCAAAAGTCTTACTTTTCTGAGTCAAGATAGTAAGAGACTTAGCTATCTTAGAAAAGTTCTCAATGAACCTACGGTAATACCCAGCCAGTCCTAAGAATGAACGAACCTTAGTCGGAGTTCTAGGGGCTTTCTAATTCTTAACAGCTTCAATCTTACTTGGGTCCACATGAATTCCATTACCATTTATCACATGCCCAAGAAACTGCACTTCTCTTAGCCAGAATTCACACTTAAAAAACTTAGCATACAGTTTCTCCTTTTTGAGCAGTTCTAAGACTAACCTTAAATGTTCTACATGCTCCTCTTGAGTCTTAGAGTAGATTAAGATATCATCTATAAACACTATCACAAACTTATCAAGATACGGCCTACAAACTCTATTCATCAAATCCATAAATATTGATGGTGCATTAGTTAGACCAAAGGGCATTACAGTGAACTCGAAATGTCCATAACGAGTTCTATTAGCCTTAAAATATGGTGACATATCTGGAATTACAATAGTTTAGTTATAGTGTGACACATAGGGACTAATAATGACAAGTTACAATAGTTAGGTGTCACTAGGACTATAAATACCCCCTCCATACTTCCATGGAGGGGTGAGAATAAACATTTGTCTCATAAGTATGTGTTGTTTCTCTCTCTAGAAAACACACACACTCTTTCCTTTCTCTCTCTAATAAAATGGCTTACTTTCATTTCTATCCTCCCCGACCTCCGGATCATTGTCTCTTGTTAGTGAAATATTATTGTTAACAATTGGTATCAGAGATTTAGGGAGCATATGATGTTCGTGGTTTGCAGATTTGGAGGTGTTCGTGGTGCTTTTTTTTGTAAGAAACTTAAACCGAACGCACCCTTTTTCGCTTACTTTTTTATATAAAACATGTGTTTTACGACGATCAACTTGTATTTTTGTTAGTCTTATATGTACTAGCAACTTATTTGGGTATCAAAACACGTTTTTGGATCAAAAATTTCTGGGTTTTTGAAGAATTTTTCAAGGCAGCGAAACATGTGATGAAGGAAGCGAAATGTGTTTTGAATTCAGCGAAACATGTTTGAAGGGAGCGAAATATGTATTATTAAGCGAAATATGCAGGTCAAGTCACATTCCGAGCGAAATATGTAAATTTCTTAAAGCGAAACATGTTGGAAGAGTTCAAGCGAAATGTGCAATTTCCTGTCAAGCGAAATGTGCAATTTTTTCTCAAGCGAAACATTTTTCTTAAACCAAGCGAAATGTGTAATTTCCTTAAACCAAGCGAAATGTGTAGATTTCAAGCGGAAATATGCAGGTCTGTACTCAGCGCATATGTTGACAAGTTGCACGCGAAACAAACCCCTGTTTAAGGAAATTTTATGTTTAGAATACGAAATTCCCGACAAATATTTCACTTCCGCGAAGGGTCGATCCTGCGACGGAAGGTGGGCATGTGACCGGACTTTGGGCATGTGATGCTTTGGAATATGATCATCAAGACAAATCAAAACATAAACAACAACACAACAAAACACGATACATAACACTAAAAATGATCCGAATAAGATTCACTAAATGACAAATGGCTAAAGATTCGGATTATGATGACAAGTGATCACGGAGTTGATTTTGTATCCCTTATTTGAGGTTGAAGGTGGATTTCACGAAGGCGTCTACTTATTTCATCATCGAGACTTCCTTCTATTTGCTACCCCTTTTCTTTAAACCCAATCTATCGATTGATGACTTGCTTGAACGTACAACGGTTATGATTGAGACTTGAATTATCTAGTTACCAGTAGTCAGGGGTGGTTGGTTGCAGACCTGGTTAACTATCACTTAAAGGAGTTACATTGTAGTACTCAGTGTCACACGCAGAAGACGATGTGGATAATTTCAAGAGGTGTTGTACTTCTTATACTTTTCTGGTTGGGTATAGAGTATTTAAAGATTTAATCTTGCACAGTTCTTCAATCAACAACAGTGCAAGCTTAAGTAACAAATTTGGGGGATTTTACTTCATTTTCAAGTTTGGTATATCAAGTTTACTTCATCAAGTGATCATAACAATAGCCGACAAAATACGAGGTTAGAAAGTTAGCCAGAGAGTTTAAAGGTTGAGATGTAATTAGCAATTCTCACGGGATATTATTGTGCCATTCCAAGACAAAGATACTTCACAATCTAAGCAAAATTCTCAAAGTTATTCAACGACATTCATATACAAGACCTTGATTATACCAAGTTTTCTTGATTCTTGCTTCATCTCCTCTACGGTCTTTAAAGACAAGAGAGTAATGCTTCGTTTGGATTTCAAGATTTGTGCTAAAAACAAGAACTTCTCGAGTATATGTGCGTACACAACAATGATGCTTCCGAGAGTTCAAAACCATCATGGGGGGAAATGTGTACATCCGGGACGTAGTTGACTTTGATGTTACTGTTGGGAATAAATCTTCATCAAGAGTTAATACTGCCAAGGTATAACTAACAGTACTAATGGGGTTAGTACTGCCAATACAAACTTAGTACTGTCAGCATGCACCGAACGAATATTCACCAAGCCTTTAATCCCAAAAGAAGTAAGTGGTCGTTGGTGTGGTTTGACTTCTAAAAAATTCCGATGTGCACGTCAATGACAAGTAGAAGATTGTTCAAGCTATAACAAAGTTTTAGGATCTACTCAAGATAGGGATGTTGGTTTGGGGGGGAAGCTAATTCAAAAACTTTGCCAAAAAGGAGTCTATGAAGAAAGCTTTTTAAGACATGTTGCATGAATTGGGGGGAAGTTAATCTAACTCGTGCATACTACAATGGTTCCTGTACAAGTAAAGACACTGAAGATCCAAGCTGGAGTACAAGTTTCAAGACAAGGAGAACTCAGAAGACATCTTCAGCTTTGGAAGCGCTTTGGAAGACTTTATTTGTGTTGTATTTGTACATGATAGGAACATTGTAGTATTCCGTTATTCCACGTATTGGAGGGAAGGATTGTTAGCGCTTATTAAAATATGGTGACATATCTGGAATTGAAATAGTTTAGTTATAGTGTGACACGTAGGGACTAATAATGACAAGTTACAATAGTTAGGTGTCACTAGGACTATAAATACCCCCTCCATACTTCCATGAAGGGGTGAGGATAAACATTTGTCTCATAAGTGTGTGTTGTTTCTCTCTCTAGAAAACACACACACTCTTTCCTTTCTCTCTTTAATAAAATGGCTTACTTTCATTTCTATCCTCCCCGACCTCCGGATCATTGTCTCTTGTTAGTGAAATATTATTGTTAACAAGTTCTAAACGCAGTCTTTGGAATGTCATCCTCATGCACTCTCAGCTGATGGTATCCAGACCTAAGATCTATATTCGAGAAAAACTGCGACCCTTGCAGTTGATCAAATAGATCATCAATTCTAGGAAGTGGATAACGATTCTTAACAGTCAACTTGTTCAATTCTCTATAATCAATGCACATCCTAAAAGAACCATCCTTTTTCTTAACGAACAACACCGACGCTCCCCAAGGCGACAAACTTGGTCGAATGAAACCTTTGTCTTGGAGTTCCTTGAGTTGTCCCGACAAATCCTCCATTTCAGAAGGTGCCAAACGATAGGGAGACTTGGCTACCGGCGTTGCTCCAGGGGTTAACTCAATCCAAAACTCAATTTCCTAAATAGGCGGTAATCCAAATAGGTTATTCGGGAATACTTCAGGAAAATCTCTAACCACAACAATCTCTTATTATATCTTATCACTAGCCTTAGCACTCATCAACAATCTTGCTTTCTCATTCGGTCTCTCTCCTACTACTCTAAGTACGTTGCCATCCGGTAGTGGTATCATCACTACCTTCTCATGGCAAATTATTTCAGCCTTATTATCAGACAACCAGTCCATTCCTATAATCACATCAAAACTACCATGTCCAAAAGGTATCAAATTGATGTCAAAGACATGACCCTCGATTTCTAGTTTGCATCCCTTAATAACTTTATCAATCTCTACTAGCTGCCCGCTAGCTATCTCAATCTCATATCTGAAACCTAAGTCACTGGGCTCTAAGCCTAACAGAGGTATAAAAGTAGTAGAAACAAAACTATAGTCGGCACCAGAGTCAAATAAGGTAGTGGCAAAATGATTGTTCAAAGTAAACGTACCCGTCACAATGTTCGGATCCTGGCGAGCTTCCTTTGCTCCCAACATGAATGCCTTCCCCTAGCCTGGTTTCCTTGGTTCTACGACCCCCCCGGGCCCCCGTTATTAGCAGCAACTTGAATTTAGTGATTTTTCTTCAGGGCCTCGTGCACTATACAATCTAGGACAAGCTGACCTGACCATGGTCAGTACTCCCACATCACTAACATAGCCCTAACAGTTGGGATTCTAGCATGACAGGTTCACGTTACTCGGCACCCTCTCCAATCTCACCTTGCTAACTGTCCTGGGCGGTTCTAATAAACTTTTGAAAGCTGTGGGACAAAAGTCCACGGGTACTAGGTAGGAGGTCTGAACGGTGGTACGCTTGGGCCAAGTAACCGTATTCTCTCTATCCTACAGGGTTTACAGTGGGTAGCAAAACATTCACAGTCCTATAGTCCTTTTATTATCATCATTCCACTCTATCTTTGCTAGGTTCCCCAACATTCCTCTTTTCGCACCTTCTGAATTGATTATTTCTCACAGCCTCAGCAGGCAGTGCACCAGGAAATTGCACAGCTTCTGCATAGTCTTTGGCTTCGTGCTGCCACCATCCCGCGGATTTGTGGAGCAAGGCCATACACATACCTCTTAATCATCCTACTCTCAGGAGTTACCAAATGTGGAACTAACCTAGCCAACTCATGAAAAACCTAATCAGTATACGCTGCATGGCCAGCCCCGACATGGCGTTGATTCACAAACTCAGATTTCAACTTTGGCATTTATGACTAGGAAATAACTCTTGTATCATCATAAACTTAAAGTTCTTCTCCAATAACATATAACAGCAAATTCTCGGCTTAGCAGTGGGTGGGATCTGTTGATGAGTTCCACCACGTTAAAGCACTTACCCACAAATGAACGTAGTGTATTTCAGCTTTTTGGTCAACTACTACACCATGCATTTCTCATGCACAGATGCCATTTTCTCAATCCAAGAGTAAGAACTACAGCACCTCCCTACCACTCAGTATTCCTTAGGGTTACAGAGCTAAAGAACTCCTTATATGAACCAAACCTACCGGTTGCACATTTACTATCACATTTCTACGTTTGCATTAAACGTTTTCATTAACACATTACCATTTGATTTCCAACATTTCTCGGGTTACTAACTAAGCCAACATGGGGGTAAGAGTTTCTGTAATTGATGGGCAATGATCGTTTGAGAAGCCGTGAAGTGCACCCCCATTGGCTCTCTCTCCTTCCATTGGACTCCTCTAACACCCCCGTTACTCCCATACCTGGTCATTTTCCGTGACATTCAATTACATTAACATGCTCATCATTACTTCCCTAGGTCTTCTTCCCCTTACCCACTACCACCCAATCACCATTCCCCTCTAGTAATTCGGGCAACCAAGTCGGCCAAGCACTTCAGGTCCTCATCCTAGGCGCAGGATTATCTTCGAGGGAGAACATAGCAACGTTAGGTAAGTGAGAAGTCTAATATAATTATATATAATATATATATAATATATGATATATATATATATATTATTTATATATCTTATATATATATAATATATATATAATATAATAATATAATATTTCTTACTATAACACCACCCTACGGTGTCAAAATTCGTTTGTTAAGTATGCCCCCCAATACCAAGTAAGGAGTGAGTGTGATACGCTTAATAATTACGTTGGCCACCGTACTTATATTTGTATATTTCCCATTCATATTCATATTGAGCCCACCCCATTTCAATGATGACATAATAAGGCCAACACGTGAACAAAAAAACGGCACAAACAGGGAAACACGGCACCTAGAATAATATGATACTCACGAGGCTCAAGTTATAGTAAATTCACCACCCACGATAAAACCCATAGTAAATATACCAAATAAAAATCCACTGATTTGCCTGCGAGTTTTCCCATCTCCATACCTACATCACCACACCCCCTACCACACTCTCCCCACCTAATACATCCACCTTACAACTCCACCAATCCCATATCATATTCCATCCCCAAGCCACACGTCAAAACTCCTACAAAATACAGATTCATAAGTTCGCTTCATAATCTTCGATCTTCAACCTTTTCCTCCCGCTACCCAACGTATTTTTATCCTTCTCTCTCTTTATTACAATTTACTCAAATTATTCTTACAAATTCCCACATCTAACACCCCCACCCCTTATAACACCTCACTCTCTACTATATCTCCTCTCTTCACCTAGAGAGATATCAAACTAATAACCCCCAACACTTCAACACACTCTAAAACTTTCTTTAATAAATAGATCTCATATAATTAATTCTCACCTCACACATAGTATATATTTAAGTGTGTTGTAAATAGATATACTATCACATCTATAGATATACTCGCTCGATATCACTTTTATTTTTAATTTAGCATAAATATTGTCTGTCTTTATGTATTCAATTCTTTTACTCTCACACACACTGGTGTGTGTCATTCCAAACAACCCCTATTTCCCATAGTGATGAGTCCCCTCCCTCCTGTTCCATCAAACTTTAATTCGTACATTATATCTATACCACCACACTCCACACTCCCCCTTCTTTTTATAATTAATTCAAAACTGTTTCGATAATCACTAATCATTATACATACTTGATGTTAACACACACTATAGGTGTCTCTTACTATATTTTTTTATTTAATACTCGATCTATAAGAGAATGGTAGATATATAGTTTAACATCTAATATCTAAGTTACCTTTTTATCCTAATTTTAATATTTTTTCTTTTATATATATTTAGATTTAGTTATTGACCCCAGACATATTCATTTGCTCTTTGGAACCTATATTTCTACACCCCACTTTCTTTTACACCCCCATTTACGCGCTTACTTGAAAGTAATCCCCCACTACCCACCACCCCCCCCCCAGCTCTTTTAGTTCTTTTTACTTCAAAACTCATTATAATCACACCCACAACACATAACACCCCCACAATTTATATCTCTAACCACTATAATATCTTTGTAGAATCATGTTTTTCTTTATATTTATTATTCTTATTTAATTTAAATTTTTTTTTTTATTTCTATTTCTTGGGTACACTTTCTTTATTATCATGATTTTATATAATTCTATAGAGTATTCTATCTAGTTTAATATATCAAATTTCTAGTAAATATAAAATCAATCAATACACACAACACTATACACTCCCTCCAATACCCCCCCCCCCCAAATCTTACCAAAGCAAACCACAATATAGCAACCCCCCAAATTCACAACACACTCTCAACTAACAACCCCTAGGATATAACTCTCGATATCTTACATCTCGAGCCGCTCCCTTCATTCTATTGATTTTAACATCACTTCTAACTCACTTATGTACACTTCTAGCTCCCCCCTCCCCAATTCTCTCTCTCGACTCTACACACTAATTTATTTTTATATTCACACACATACCCTCCTCGTATTAGAATTACTTAATACCCTATGATTATAATCTATTGAAATAAGTCTGCACCCCCCCCCACACCACTCCCCCACCTTTTGTCGCCCAGTTTAATGTCATAAATATAGAGAGATATAGAGATCTAATCTAATTCCAACAACAATCATACAGCCTTTACGCCCCCCTCCCCCCTGTGTGATGTTGTGTGTGCCAGCTTTCGACCATCAGTACAAATTACCCCAACAAACAGGTCCCCCATGAGAATAGAGAGAAACTGAATCAAGATGAACGCTAGAAGGGCTACACAGCTGAATGATACAATGATAGACAAACGAATCAGAGTAAACTCAACTCTACTCTCTCTTTTAACTAGAAGAGAAAATATAAGAGAGAGTCTCCAGAGAGTATAGTGATAGAGAGATTTATATATCAAGAGAAAGATGATGTACACTAAAAAACCAATGTGTTATTTATAGTGTAGTATTCTAAGATAAAAAGTACGCAGAGAAAACGATAAAAGATAGCCTCCAGAGAGAGATGAGAAGTAATTATACATGAAAATATTAATATAATTATTAATTATAAATATATTCTCGAGATCGCAAGTCTATTCGGTCAATCTTAGCCACATAAAATACATCATTATGACGCGGTTTGTAAAAGTAAAACGTTTACCCATAATAACACACTTTTAAAGAAGTTTCGAGAAAATTGATAATTTTTCGTCTTTTAGTAATTTATTAAATAAATAAAATAATTAAATATTATTTATTATTTAAAATCAAAAATCAGTTTTTTAGAGAAAAATTCTAAGTATAAAACTTGATTTTACGAAAAATTTTTGTGGGGGGGGGACCTGATGTACGTTAATAAACGTCTTTCTAAGATTTCAACCTTATTTCAAACATTTTTCCACAGATTCGGGCACTACAGTCTTTTTTCGTACAAAAAATTCCAAAATCTCCAATCGTTACGCTTCTTACCCAGACAGTTTTCTCCAAAAATATCATTCAAGATCACTTCGTAAAACATTTCCATTTTAAAAAGTTCGTCAAAATTCCATACTATTAAATATTGCTTATTGGGCCTATAGGCCAGAGCTAAAGGGCCCCTTAGGACCATTTATAAGTCAATATACGATCCAAGTCCAAAACCAAAGATCATTTGAATATATAAGTATATATCATGTGTATGAATTAATCTTGAACACACAATAAGCCCCTACCATTAGAGTCGCGGCTGGCTCCTCAAATGGGACTTATTGGGCCCGTGAGTCCCATAAACTCCATAATACAGTATATTAAGCTTTTTAAAAATAAGCTAACTAGAAGCTGTCGTATCGTATTTGGTTACTACCATAAGCCTCAAAAATAATCCTTACATACGCCTAACACAAATTAATCAAAAATCTCTTGCGCCTTAGTTAGACTTTGGACAAATGACGTGGAATATTACAGACCCCAAATAAAGCCAAGAAATAGCTTAAAATATAGCCCGAATAAAGCTATAAAGCTACTATCAAAAAATATAGTAATTCTAGCGCATATATATTATTCAACCGCATCAAGACCACAAACATAAAACTATAAAAATCCCTCTTTTTCTATTTTAACTATTCACTGAACTCAAACGCACCTTTATATTTTATTTCGTTCGAAAAATGATTTTCACGGTAGCGATTCAACTTTACAATAACATCTATGCATCAAAATTAAAACACCAAAGGACTAAACAAAATTTAAATTTAGAAAGTAGCCAACTTACAAGAAAATCTTTAAATTTGTAGGATTTACGAACGGAACCGGACAACACAAACGTTGTTTAAATGAAATATACAAACCCTATAGAATCAACCCCTTAAATATTTATGTACTATTATTGTTTTCTTGATCAGACTTCAAAAATTTGTGTGTTTCATGTATGTTTTATGTTTCGGCCGGATATACAACACACCACTCAAGTGGGTTATCGATGGTGTGTAGTGCGTTTTTTTTTTTTAACTGAAAATAATGATGAGGAAATGATATTAGTAGAATGCAATATTTGTGTACAAATGTGGACAAAAGCTTACTAAAAAAATCCATGGATGTTCCTTCTCCCTGCTATGACCGGTCAAGGGATCCTGGGAAGTCCGGGCTTTCGATTGTTTCGTGTCGGGGATCACTAAATGGTCGTTAAATATCCGTAAAATTTACCACCTAGAGGGTATATTAGCATTTTTATTCACTTTAAAAATACTTTTCCATTAACCTAGAGTATTCACATGACATATTTTCACTTTAAACCCTTCAAAACTCAATTTGGACATTAACAGACGTGTCGGACTCGCTTTTCGGCATTTCTCAAAATTCACGGGTCAACCACCCGGAATACACATAACACAATAATACCTTCCAAAAGTGATTATTAATCACAATAAACCTCAAATGATCACATATCTCATAAAAATCACCACCGTCAACACGGTACAAATTTTGAATAAACTGACAAAGTCAAATAGTCAAAGGACTATAAATGAAATATTCAAAACACAAAAAGGGCAAAGGTTACATACATGTGTAGTCAAACATCCCAATTCACCCACCCTTATCTCTCCACGATCTGCTCCCATCTTCACTTTTCCAAACATAGATATACATTCATCCACCAAACCTACATCAATCTGCTTTTCATTCTTCCATATTTGACGCAGTCACCACACAAACTTAATCCAACTTAATATGAATCTAGACCCTTTTCTCAAAGTCAAGTTTCATCCCTTTTATTTAATCAACAACTAATCTTGATAAGAATAAAGAAAGAGCAGTCATCACATCACTCATCGCTTATTTCCATTGTGCTCGAACAAAACACAAACACAAATCTTTCTGCTTTATAACCGTGCACCAAGAAGAAGACAAATGGCTTTAAGATCTCTTAAAAGAGGTATCAGGTAGGTTTAATTGTGGTGTTCTCGTGTATTTCAAATCGAAACAAAGAGAGGAATGAAACATACTTGTTTTTGTTCCTTCCTTTATATTCGAAAATTGAGGAAAGGTTATACCTTTGATAGATCGATGATGATTGATGTTCAAATAGAAAATCTTAAAGATTTGAGAAAAAATTGAATAATCTGATATCTGGATTGTTTATTTTGATTCGAGTCTTGATGAGTGGTGATGGTAGTAGATGGAGGATGGGATGAAATATGTGATGATGAGATTAGGTAGTGATTGGATTTGTTTGAGTTAATTGTGACGATGGGTATAGGGTTAGTGTTGTTTGGATTTGTTGGTTGTGATGTTGATGATGTTGTTAGTTTGCTGATTAAACGTGTGTCTTTTCTCTTTAACATTTCTGATAGATCATGACTCGGTGACGACTCACTTGAGTTGACCCGGTCAACTTGGTAAATACCAAGTTGACTCGGTTTGGTATCTTAGGTTCACAAACCGCTGGCAATAATTTTGATACAAACCGCTGGCAAGTGAGGCAAATCGATGTCTCGCTGCCTCTTGAATACCAAACCGCTGCCTAGTTTTCAAATGGGCAGCGGTTTGTTTAGTTTAGCCAATAAAAAATTCAAACCGCTACAACCTATAAGTCGCCGTGAGGTCACTGTCAAAAAGTACAACTGTTGTCAGTACTTTCGTACATTTGTACTTTCGTACTTTTGTGACCAAACCGCTGCCTAGAAACACACCATGAAACTAAGCTTCGAAAAAGTTCTAAAAGTTGTTTTCAAAGTAAATAAGCCACAGAAATCGTCTGACCAGCAACCACAAACCCAGAATCAACAGCACTATCAAATCGACACTTATTGGACCAAAAAAATGCCTCGTAAGAAAAAGAAAAAAATCTCACCAAAAGTTGTAACTGGTATTAAAGTAAACATATTAGACATTTTGGACTTAATAAACAACACTATAACATCCAAAGTGAAAAATTAGCTTATACAATAAGCTCGAAATGAGCTGAAACAGCCAAAATAAGCACAAAACAACCAACCGTGACAGATTGGAGATACGATCGAGACCAACTGGACCATATAAAATAAGCCGACCCAAGAATGAAACCAAGGCTCTTGATACCACTTGTTGAATGTAGATAGCTAAAACCGAGGCTGAGGCAGTGAATGCCCTAAAGAAGTTTGTATTTTATAGAATACTAGAATATCCATAGAGATCTGAAAGATTGGATTCTTTTGCTTCTTTTGAAGATCCAGAACATAGTTGCTCTTTCTAATGGGTACCCATGCAGCAAATGGAAGTATCTGATAATTAGATCTTGTGGGAGCAGGAGCAGGAAAATTCTCATCAGCCATTTTGTCTGCACAAGGATATCAACAAAGACAGGCAGACATGACATATATCTTGATGTTAGATGAGAACATTGACATGCTTCGATTGATTAAGGTAAGATTAAGTCGACGTTGGTCAAGGATATCCGATGAACACAAACAAGTTAACAAGTCCCGGATGGGGTTAACGAGGTAATTGTACCTTTGGATTGGGCCTTGAGAGGGTATTGGGACTAATCGGCCAAACTTTGTGATTCTAGCCCAAACCGCTACCCACTTGACACCAAACCGCTGTGAGGATAGTTAATCAAACTGCTGTGGAGAGGAATGATCAAACCACTATGTAGGGAAATGATCAAACCGCTATGTAGCGAAATGATCAAACCGCAACGACCAAACAGCTACGGATTTTATATTTAATTTAATCAAACCGCTATGACCAAACAGCTACGAATATTATATTCATTTTAATCAAACCGCTATGACCAAACAACTACGAATATTATAGTCATTTTAATCAAACCGCTACCAGTTAAGAAAAATTCGAAATAGCGGTTTGGGTTATTTTAATAATAAAAATAATCTTCATCAAACCGCTATCTCGTAGCGCTTTGCCCGTTCATAATAAAATATTCATTTATCATCAACCCGCTATCAGGCATATCTAAGCAAATCGCTATCATGCATAATTAAGCAAACCGCTAACAAGCATATCCCAACAAACCGCTATCTTAGAAAACAGATCAACCCGCTATCATGAACATTTACCAAACTGCTATCTTGGGAACATGCAAACCGCTATGAAGAATATTTACTAAACCGCTATCTAGAGAATATATCAAACCTCTACCACCAACCTAGGAACTAACACATACGAATATCATTTCAAGCACTACAGGACAAGCATTAGTGGCATACAATACTTTCCTTAAACATAAAAAACATATCACAAACACGATACAACAACGACAAACAACATTTGACTAATAAAAGTCAATCCACATATGAAAATCATCAAATCATGATCACACGCAATTAGGGAGCAAATTGAATCAACAAATAAGCATCATCTATACCTAGTAATCATTTCCCAACAATCCACACATCATTCCAAACACTCTCTTTGATTTTTGACAAATATAACTACTTAAATCTATCTAGGCTCCTAAACGTGTTAAAGAGACCATGATCAAACAATGATATGTTGAATTTAAGCCCTAACCACATATATCCCACCCACCAATTCACAGTTTCAAACAACTCTCAGAATTTAGATCAAAACCTAGGTCGAATCTAGAGATTGAAGCCACTTGAATGTGTTTTAAGTTGATTCCTTTTAGCAACACGATCTATAATAGATATAGAATACGATTTAATGTTTACCTTAGCAAATACAACACAGGAAATCGAGGAAAGGGTGGTGGCGATTCGATGTAGCGGTTTGAGAAAATGAGTGTGTGTTTTTTGTGTTTGACCGAGAAATGAAGGTTTGGCCAGAATGTCAAACCGCCACCTATTTATATTAGAGGTTTGGAGTTTGGCAGTTTTGGTCCCTTAGGTTTCTAACACTCTTAATTTTTGGTTTAAAGGTTTTCTAGGGTAAACAAGTTTTAAGATTGGCATATTCAGTCCTTGTAGTTTTATAGAGCTAGAAAACAATTAGCATATTGCACATAAGTCCCTAAACTCTTTAACTAATGCCAATTTTGGCCCTTTGAGTTAAAAATAATTAACTCCCCCTCAAATTATAACCCTGTATTCCTATAAAATCTTTACCATTAATTGTATGATGTGATCTAGAAACCCATTTTCTATTGAAAGAGTTGTAGTCGTTGTTTGAGATGAAAAGTTTATTTTGAAAAACCTCAAAATCAATTCCCTCCTCTTGTCGATATCCCTTGGCCACCAACCGTGCCTTGTTTTTCAGAACATCACCGTACTCATCAAGCTTAACTTTGTAAATCCACTTGAGAGCTATAATCATGACATAGTCTGGTCGTGGTACTAATTCCCATACTTAAAGTCGATCAAATTCGTGAATCTCATCTTGCATGGCTTGAAACCAGCAATCTTCAGTTATGGCAGATTTGAAGTTCTTTGGTTCGACTTTTGACAGTACAGAGTTATACAAGCACCATAAGGAATCGGTTGCAAGTTGTTTTCTAGTGGATACCGGTCGAGAGGGATTGCCAATGACATTATCAAGCGGGTGATCCTTGCTCTATTTCCTAAGATGATGATGTGTTTGAGTGACATGAGTTGATTATGCTGAACTAACATCCCCGGATGATGATGCTTCTGAACTAGGTTTCGAAGCAAATATGTTTACGAAGGGATCGTTATCAACAGGAGCAAAAGGATTGTCTTCCATGATAGTAGATCCAGCTGCAACGCCTTGTTGTGAACTTGGAGATTGTAATGCCGAAGATGACGGTGAATGACTTGGAGAAGGTGCATCTTGATCAATGGTAGTAGATGAAGGTGTACCGGTTTAATTGACTGGAAGTGGAACCGCTGGAGCAGAAGAAACCGGTCTTTCAACACGAGGAGGTTCCAGGTATTCATCGAACATCGGTTGGAATAAAATCTCCAGTTCTTTATTTATTGGGGGTACATAAGGTGATGTAGGAACCGGATTAGGTACGAGCCCTGAACTTATCTGTCCAGGCGTCAAAAACGTAGGTGCGGGTCCTGTACTGAGTTGCACATGAGCCATAGGCTCAAATAACTCATCGAATTGAACGTGAATAGTTTCCATGATTCGTTAGGTTCTTTTGTTGTAGATTCTATAACCCTTCATGCTTGGTGTATAACCAACGAAAATTCCAATATCAGCTGTTAGTTGTAGTTTTCCAAGATCCTCATTGTCATTTGTAGGGTAGCAAAGAGCACCAAAGACTCAAAAAAAGGTAAGATCAGGCTTCTTATCATGCAACAACTCATATGGGGTTTTGTTATGACGAGTGTAAATGAGGGATCGGTTTTAGGTGTAACAAGCAGTAGCAACAGCTTCTGCCCATAGAAACATCGAGGCCTTGGAAAATATCAGCATTGTCCTAGCAGCCTCAACAAGAGTACGGTTCCGTCTTTCGACAACGTCGTTTTGCTGTGGAGTCCTCGGAACTAATTTTTGGTGAAAATGCTGACACTTTCATAATATTGAGTCAGAACTTGATTGACAAATTATGTGCCATTATCGGTACGGATGTATCTAACAGTTTTGTTGAGACCGACTTGTATTTGCTTCAAAAAGTTGATGACGAACTCTGGGGTTTCATATTTCAATCTCAAAAATTTAACCCAAGTAAACCTAGAATAATCATCAACGATGACTAAGATGTATTTCTTCCCATTAATTATTTGCACTCGCATCGCTCCACATAAATCCATATGAAGGTATTAAGATAATCAAGTGTGATTTCAGTTATGGGTGAGTAGTATTTTTTTGTCTTTCCTAGTTGAAACGGGAGCAAGAATGATCTTTCACAAACTTCAATCTCAGGTAACTCCACATACAAAATCCTTTCTACAAGGTCATTGATGGTACCTGAAGTTTAAATGGTTAAACACGATGCAAATAACCATGATTTGTTCTCGAGACTTTGGACAACAAGCAGATTGGGGAGGGACTTCATCATGTCTTCAATCCGAGATAGTGTAATATATTAAGAACCACAAGAACCTTTAATTATTTCACCACCAACCGAATACTCGACCAAACATTGAATGCTTCGCTGAATGAACTTCCAATTAGGAAACGTAAAATATTCTGACATTAAAACAGATGTGTCCTAGACCGTCACATATTTACATAGTATACCCTGGGATTACGCTTTCACCGATCACATAATCCCCATAACCCATGATAGCACCAAAATGATCATTCCCGAATCTAACAGTACCGATGAATTTTTTTCATGAAATTCCTGAGCCGTGAGCAATCCCCCATCATATGTTTTGAGCAGCCTGAGTCCAAATACCAAAGGATGATCTGTACGACCTGCATTTGAAAACAGACAAAGATGGAGAGTTTGGAAAGTTGGATCCCTAATTTTGGTTGGGTTCCTGTTGGTTAGCATAAGCAATAGCAGATTGCATAGAGTCAACAATTGCTTGGTTCTTAAGTGAAATAGGAAGGCTAACGGGAACTGTCTGGTACTGTTAGTTTCTACGTTGGTATTTGGTTAAATATTTCTGAGATGTGTGACTTAATTTCTCAGTTATCACAGTTTTACTAGTACTATCGTTTTCAGTTTGCTTAGCAAGCACTACTTTGGGTTTAGTAAGCCTAGTTAAAGGGCACTGTTCTCCTAAAGTGAATATTCTTCCCGTGGGCCTCTATTGATAACCAACACTGGTAAACACTTTTCCTGATGCTTTCCACACTTGCTTAACTTGCTTAGGTTTTCAAACTTGCTTAACTTTGCGCATAACATTTTTAACAGAGGGAGATGCATTCACAGAGTGCAAATAACTAACCACACACAAATCATGATTTGCAAAAATTAAGCATTTGTTACATGTTTGGCAAACAGAATGAGAATTCGAATTAATTACAGTACGCTTAGAACTAATACTAGAATCAACACGATTCGTGATTTTCAAACTAGACTTATTGGTCCTAGGGTGTTCTTCTACTTTCTTCTTGTTGACACTTTTAGCCGGCGAGATCTTATTTTTCTTGGTATTTCTCCTAGGCTGTGACCCGCTAGCATCAATGCAATTGTTTACTCCTGTAGAAGGAATGACAGTAACATTAGTCTTCTGAATGTTTAGTTTCTCTACATGTTTGTATGCGTTATTATTTGACGTTTCACATTGGTCCTCAAAAGTAACTTGCTTTTTCCTAGTTAAAGGGGTAGAAGCATGCTTTTTATCTTGTTTATTGAAGTCTTTTGGACAAGTTCCAATCACATATTCTAATAGTTCCTGGGAGTGTTTAGTGTAAAGGCAAGCAGATTCAAGTGATATATCTAATGGTCTTTCAACCTTAGCTTCCTCTACTATCTCACGAAGGGTTTTTACACTTTCTTTAAGATGTTTGAGATAATCTAGATGAACTTCCCTATTGTTCCTATTGTGAGGGGGAATTGGTTCAACATCTATATCATACCTACCAAGGGCAAGAACTCTTGGTTTTACAGAATCCATAGTGATGCATTTTAGATTTTCATGTATTTGGGCTTTCAGATTCTCATTTTTAGTTAACAAGGCAGTTGTTTGTTCGATATGTTTAGCACGCGTGATCTTAATAGAATCATACAACTCCTTGTAACGCTGCTTAAATTTTGCATTCTCAACCCTAAAAAGCTCATTTTGTTCTTGAAGAACGATGACTTTTTCAGTTAATTGAGTGATCTAAAAGTCTAAGGCCTTGAAATTAAGAGTGCGGTCTGCTTCATTACGGGTCTCTTTTAATTGAGAGATTTGCATCCTCAATTTTTTAATGGCGTTGTCTTTTCCTTGAATGGAAGCTTTCATTTTTTCGATTACAAAGATAGAGTCAAAATCAGGAGCATCTCGAGCGGGTGGAGATGTGTTGTTTCCAAAACTTTCTTTAAGGTTTTGATACTTTAACTGAATATTTAAGTGATTTACCTCAAGATTGGAAAAATGTTTTACTAATTCATTATGATCATCTTTCTAAACCTTATCATGTAATTTAGAAAGCTCTGCTTCAAGTTCCAGACAACGTGCTTGAACAACAGTGTGGTCATCATGCATTTCAGTGAATCTAGATATAGTAAGCTCAGAATTTGTTGCAATATAAAACACTTCTTTGGACAAGCAATCAGCAATTAAATTATCATTTGCAGTGAGAATATTTTTCCGCTCAATCTCATCATGCTTCTTATTTACAGCATTTTGATCAACCTCAGCTTCTAACTCTTCAAAAAATTCTTTTATTTATTTAATTTCTTTAATGAGAGCCTTTTGAATACCCTCAAAATGGTCTTTAAGTGTTTTGAAAAATGGAATGACTTCGGTGAGATAGCATTCCTTGGTTTGTTCAAAACCCCTTTCCCCTTGGTGTAATTATCTTTTTACAGGTTTTTTCAAATTTTGAAAAAGTTGTATACGTGCAAAAATGTTAATTTTCACTTGAATTTTTGTTGGAAGCACCGAGGGGACAAGCGTTGCAGGTGTATTTGGAGGATACACCGTCAACGCTTTGATTGGTCTTGAAGCTGTGGTCTGCTCTTTGAGAGCTTCTGCTTTCATCTTGATGAGATCCTTGGACCAAAATATCTGCTCAGGGGTCAATTGTTTCTGTGGTGTGAAAGTCGTTAAATAATTCTCTTTCGAGTAATCATGTGGTAAAATCTTAACCTTCTTTTTCACATACTCTGGGTCTTTCATTTTTTCATTCATTAGTTTTCTCGTAGTCTCAGCTATCTCTAGATTCCGGAACATGATTAGTTTTAATAATTTCATGACCATTATACAAGGCAGGCTAAACTTGTTGTGCACGAGCGAGACATAAGGGGTTCTTGTAGCCAATAGCTACCTTATTTTGTTCATTATAATAAGGCTTTGGTTTGCACAGCATGTGAACTATTTGAAGAGATTGGTCCTGTTTGTATAATTTATCATTGACCTTTTCTTTTAAAGCTTTCATGTCTAAAGGTTCTTTAAGGTATTTGTTTTCTTTTTGTTTAAAAACCTTTTTCAAAGACGAAACTTCTTCTACCATTGATTTGTTATGGTTAATGGTAGAGGTAAGTTTGCGTTTTACAGAATGAAGTTCTCGTTTCAAGTTTTCTTCCTTAAGATTACGATCAACGATAACTATTCTTAATTGTTCATTAATATTTTGTTCTCTTTCTGTTAATTCAAACTTTGCTCGTCTTTCATATAGTTCAACTTGTTCCTTATATGTCGCAAGTTCAGCAGTTAATGAATTATCAACTACATTGTACTGTGTGGTCACAGAGACACATTGGGCAGACGGTTCATATATATCATTTAATATCATCATGTATGCATCATTTGGTACAGAAGATTCATTACTTTGTACAACTGACACTGCGTTGTCCTTTACATACTGATCATATAGAATCATATTACTATCACTCATATAATCAGCATGCGAGTCAACAACATAGTTTAGTTGTACATCGTCATGCATCTCGTGTACTTCATGATGTTCACAAATAGCATCCTGATAGTTGTCATGATCTGGTACCTAAGATAGAATGTCCGAATCATATGACAGACTGGCTTCATCATAAACAGGATCTGCGGATGAGAGATTTTCCATGAACATAGTCTGTGCAGTAGGAGCCTCATCAACATCAGAATCAAATGCATCACACATTACATCAGCTGAAACTCCATTATCCACAGTGAGTGCTAAATCTTGAACTGGTTGCTCATCCACATCTTCATCAACCGCATTGTCTTGTCCACTTGCAATAAACAGCAACTGCTCTTCATCCAATGTCACCCTATTCTCCTGAGCTTGCATCAGCAGCATCTTGTCTTTGAAATACTTTGAGTTCTGTGGATGCTTAGGCTGAGTGCAGTTGCATGCAATGTGGCCTATACCGTTGCGGTTGTAACATTTAATCAGCCTTGCTTGACCTGGATTTGCATTCCCAATTCTGTTTTGAGCTCCCCCATAACCAGCTGCACCTGTACCATTCCCAACTCTATTCTGAGCTCCCCCATAACCTGCTGCACATGTACCCCTTGCATTGTTCCCCTGTCCTCTATTCTGTCGACCCTGAACATTCTGAACAACAACCCTGCCGTCTTGAACTGTGGCTTGGTTCCTTGCATTTGATGAAGTTCTGAGTTGATTGTTGGTTTGAGGAAGGTATTTTTTGTATGATTGGGTGAGTAGGGCAAGTGTGTTGGTTAAGTTCTCAATTAAGTTGTCCGTTAGAGAGAGTCCTGAGTCAAGTTGAGTGTTGTCAGCAAAGTATGGTTAAACATATGTGGAATGTAGAGTGGTAGATGATTGTGAATAGTACTACTGATGTGAAACATTGGACATCAAGGCGAGAGGATCAACAGTGTGTTGAGTGAATCAATCCAACATCATTTTGTTCTCATTGGCATGTGCCTCGTGTTGCTTCAGATAAGCATACAACTGATCATAGTTGGAGTCCCTCAAACCTCTGTTCAGTTTCACTGCTGTTACAAATCTACCCCATTCAGGCAACATGTTATTAACAAACTTTGAATTCAACTGCATTCTGGACATGGTCATCTTGATGTTCCGCATGTCGTTGATGAGTTTGGCAAAACAGACATAGTAGTCGTGAATAGTTTCTCCTTTGTTCTAATGGAAGTGTTTAAAGTCATCATATAGTTGTGATTCCCTATCTTTTTTTGTTAATTCAGATCCTTCCAAGAGCATCTTCACATTATCCTAAATGTCTTTTGCATCAGTGTAATGATTAATAAGAGTGTAGATGTCTTTTGGTAACCCTTAAAGTAGGATGTTTGTTGCCCTAATGTCAGTGTTATACCTATCCTTATCTTCAGGTGAAAGATCATAATAGACTCGAGGACCTAGATGTAAGGCACCTTCATTCCCTTCAACAAGTGTTTCCCAAAATGTTCCCATCTGAAAAGGTCCTTTATCAATCGACTTCAAGATGTTCACCCCATTCTCTTTACCTCGACAATACAGTCGAATACGTTGTTGCCATGATGCAAAGTCAGTTCTATCCAGCATAGGTGGCCGAGTATCGGAACCGGCACATTGGATATCTTCCGAGAGATTAGCCATCTTAATTGATTGTGAAATGATTTAAGTTGATCGAACAATAATTAGTGATTGTATGTTAAAAGTGGTGATGTTTGTTTAAGTGTTTTATTGTTTGACTTTGTTACGTATTACAAGTTTGAAAAATAGTCCAAATATCAAACAGTTTGCCAAACCGCTACTATCAACCCGCTACTGTCAAACCGCTATGAAGAATATATACCAAACCGCTACCACGAAGAAAAATGGACAGAGTTTGATTCCCAAATGACCTTGAGAAAAATCTTCAAAAACCTGTAACAAACCGCTACCTATAAACCGCTACTAATGGTAAACCGCTACGAAGTTAATCTGCCAAACCGCTACCAAGAAATGAAATTGGCAGAGGTTTGTTTACCAAATCGCTATGAGAAAAAGTCTTCAAAATCTGTAAACCTCCACGGATCAATCTGCTACAATTACCAAATCGCTACTAGTAAACCGCCACACAAGAGGACAAACCGCTACTGACAAACCTCTGCCTAATAAGATGTTGGGAATTATGCATTCCTGACTTAGTACCGTTAGTTATATTAGTTAGTACCGCTAGTTGTAATTTGTACTAACAGTACAAAATGTTAGTACTGATCAGATAGTTAGTACCGTTAGTATAAAATAGTTAGTACCGTTTATGAGATATGCATGAGATATCTTAGGAAAGGATATGCATGATCTTTATACGTATTTTGTAAAGCCTATTAGGGTTTCCTTAGTCTATAAAAGGAACCCTAGGCATAGTTAGTAGATATAGTTATACACAGATCAATAGAGATCTATTAGCAATCATAGTCTTTGTAATCTATAACCTAGGCAGATTCAAGTTATAATATAAAGTTCTTTTGTGATTCTTAATATTGTTCTTCTTAGCATTATTGATTAGTTTCCGCATAATCAATAGTGTTCAAATCAGTGTTTTATTATTGTTGCTTTAGAATTATCTAAAGGAACAAACCCTTTACAAGCTAAAGGTTAAGATCTATTCAGAAAACGATCCAACATGTGGTATCAGAGCTTGGTGGCTCTCGATCTAGGATCAACAAGGTTCGCAAATCAAACAAGGTATGATGCTTTTGATTTTTGGTTATTTCTTCTTTATCAAGTTTGATTTGTATATGGGGTTTTGTCACGATCCAGTCTATTCTTTCATGAAAAGTATGATGACGTTCTAATAGATGCGTGTTTTTGATCTCATGTGATGTTGGACTGTGTAAAATATTCTTGGTTCAAGATTGTGTTTCTCATATTAGTAAAAGAAAAATATTTACCAAACGTGATTGGTGAATATGGCTAAGACTTTCAAGATTTGTGAGAAGTGCATCACGTGGATATGGAGACAATGCAAGATTTGTATATCACGTAGTGTCCACATAATTTTTGTGTTGTCAATCAGAAGCCAACAAAAGAAATAGTGACAAAATAATGACAAATAAGGTGTCACAAAAACCCATGGGAGGAAGGAGTATATAAAGTAGTGACACATCCATGACAGTTTTGTAATAGATAATGCGTCGCTAACAGTCTTGCTTCAAATAATGAGTTCCTTTCTTTATTCAGAGTTTCCACACAAGCTATGATACCAATGTTGGATCTTTACTAAATTAGATCTTGAACCTTTAGCTTGCTAAGGTTTGTTACCTTTAGATAAATACCAAAGCAACCTACTATTGACAACATTAATTTGCAACACTATTGGATTATGCGAAAATATCAAACAATGCAGTAAGAAGTGCAATATTTAAGTTAACATCAAGAGATCTTCTATCAAACTCATACTTTATATTATAACTTAAATTGTACTAGGTTACAAGTTATGATTGCTAATTGATCTCTATTGATCTACCTCTATTGACTATGCCTAGGGTTCTTTTTATACACCAAGAACCATATGGCTTACAAAAACCGCGGTGAGGAGATAATAGCATATCTTTTCCTAATTTAACTCTTACCATATCTCTAACAACACTAACTATTATATGCATAGCAGCTCACTAAACTTATATAAACAACACTAACTATAATAGCCAGTACTAACACATGCACTTGCCAGTACCTATCATACACTAAACAGTCTAAAGACTTAGTATGTTTTCTTTCATTCTTTCTCTGCAGCACTAAAATCTCATAGCAGCACCAATGTTTGAACCAGCAGCTGTAAGTTGTAAAGTCTTCTAAAACCCAACAACTAATCACTAATAAAATATATTTCCAGTAAGTATTGATGAGAAAATTACCCTTAGGAAAGGATAAAATTCAAATCGTTCCCGAGTCGTTTTCCGAACGAAGTGTGAATATTGAAAATCTTGTTGCGGTCATGACTCACGTTCTTAGATATTTGATAATTTGGATTTGTATTCTAAATCTTAATAACACGAAGGGAAGCATTTAAAGGCACGGCTAATCTGGAATGACGGCACAGTTAAAATTCTAACGACATTTACAAACAATTAAATTTAACTATTTAACTAACCTATTCTAACTAACATTCGACAAAAATTAAAACTTTTAAAACTCAAAATGCTATTTCTTAAAACTATAATGCATAACATAATTTTTAATAAAGGAAAATAAAAATTTTTAAACTAATTCAAACTATATTTTAAAATATATATGACTAAAATTAAACTAAAAATACTAAACTTAATCCTAAAAATTTGAAAAAATTTATAAAATTCTAGACCCTATTTCTGAGGTTTACAAAGAAAAACGAACCAAAAAGCTACAACCAATAAGAAGTTAAAAATCAATAAGCAAAATAAGCTAAAAACTAAAGAACATATAAGAGATAAATTGAACACTAGTAAAACTGAAAAAGACCCAAGGGTAGTTGGTTAAGGCGTGTGTGTGTTGAAGGGGAGGTCACAGGTTCGAGTCCTGTGACTGTCCCTTTTTGCAAAACATTTTTTTATTTTTCTTTTTGAAAATGCTAAAGATTAAGCTAAAATAAGAAACTTTAATAAAGGACTCCCCCCCAGCAACCCCCCACCCCACCCCCCACCATTTACCCCCCACTTTTTGTCAGAACTTATTAATAAGCTAAAACATATTAAACAAAGGAGACAGTTTAGCTAGTTTGAGATAGACATCTAGTTAAAACTGTTTGAGCTTTTTGGACTCAATAAGCAAATAGAAAACTAATAAGCTAAAATAAGACTTAGACCTAAACTTAATAAGCACTAATAAGCTAACAAAATAAGCTGAAAAGCACCAAAAGATATTAAGACAGTTGATACAAAAACACTTTTAAAGGACTTTTGACCAAATTTTAAGCTAAGATTAAAGGACTAAAAAGCTATGAGGTAAAGCAAAAAACTAAAAACAGATTAAAATTGATACTCAAATAACACAAATAAGCTAGAAGTAAGCAAATTGGTTTAGAAAATAAGCTAAAAAGGTAAAATGAAAAGGACAGTTTACTCTACTTGTTTTTGAACTTTTTGTGATTAAATGACAACTTGCAGCTAAGATTTAGGACTCAAAAATAATTTTGACACACTAAAAACATGAAACAGATTTAAATCATACTACAATTAGCTAACTTCAACAAAAATTAACCAAAATAGAGCTAGGAATTAACAACAAATGATTTGCACAATAGAGACTTTTAAGCTCAAACCATAAACTAGCTCTTACTTGACTAGTTCTAGTCTAAGATGTTTAAAATGCATTCCCAACAACTAATGTCCCAAAACAGATTTATAATTATGCTAGTGGAACCAGTTTTAAGCACAAAAACAACTCCTCATGCGTCTTTTCAATATGTATTCCAACATATTAAGTAGTTTTTTGAAAACCTTTTGGACTTAGTAAACTTGTATTAGACAATCAGACTCACAAAACTTAACAATTTCCTATTTCTATAACTTAGAGAATCTAGTAAGTTAGACTTATTTGAAGCTTATGGAACCATTTGATAATTAATATATAGCCTGCACTACCTTTTATTATGCTAAATGTTGGCTTTATTCCATAATCACCCTTCTTAAAACTTAAAGTCTATTTTAAACTAAAACAGACAAATTACGCTCTAATTTTATGGAAAAATAGATTAAAAACTATGAATTATTCAAACACAAATTAGCAAAAACTTAGGAAATTAAGCTCTCTACACTAATAAGCAGTTTTGACTACTTAATGAGCAGTTTGATATAAAACTCAAGTTAAACTAATTCTAATGATGTAAACTAGATATTTAAGACATAATAAGCTAACATAAGACAGATTAAGCATATTTTAACACTAATAAGCACATATTAAGTAGTTTAATAAGCAACAAAAGAAATTAAGCAATAAAGGTAAAAGTGATTGTACCTTGTCCTTTGCTCAAAACAAGGACTTAAACTGCTCTTAAGAGCTTAATCTACAAGCTCCAACTTATTTACATAAGCTCGAATAGTCCTATAAGCCCTTCCATTTCTGGCTTATCTTCCATTCTTAGCTTATGATAACTTTTGAAAGGATCTAAATGAAACAGCTTATTCAGTTAAGCTATAAGATAGCTAAACTGAATAAGTATTAGCTTATTAAGTAATTAAGAGCTTATTGCTTATTAAGTGATTTCCAAACACATCTTAAACGTAATTGCATAAGAGTAAAAATGCAAATTCAACATTGGATTTGAAAGGAAACCTAAAATTTTATTAATAATGAAAGGATTACAAGCTTTAAAATGAAATTACATTAAAACATTACAATAAGCTGCAATCTAAGCTAAAAATTACTAAAAACTAGATTCCTACAACTATGTGACTGAGCCTCTATTTATAGTGAGGAGAAGAAGGTTCTAAGTGAAGTAGAGCATTCTTCAGCGTCAATCTTAGCCCTTGATCAATAACAAACCCTTAATTCGTCCATCTTAGCCCTTGGATTATCCTCCACGTCTTTGCATCCAATGGGACACCTTGGGATTGCCAAGGTGTCAGGAATTGATGTCATTCATGTGCCACATAAGCCTTCTAGAAGAGGTCGTGCATAGGAGGGAAGGATTTTTACTCGTACATTCTCTTCTAGTTGTATAAACTTAAAGAAGATAATGAATAGTAATACATTTTTATTGTTTTGATCGGGTTTTAGTTATGTTGACTTGGGTTGGGGTATTTTGGCTTGGGCCGGTTTCGGACTTGACTAGGTTGGACTTCGGTACTTTTATTAATATTAACTCCCTGTGTGTTCAAGTCTTTGAACGACGTCAATAATGTGCTATTTATTTTAATTATTGTTAGTGTTTGCTTAAAATTCGTAAAACGTATTAAGTTAAAATCGCGATTACGCCAAACTTAGCTGTTCAATAGCTAAACGGGCACCAACAATTAAAAGGTTTCATCAATCAAGGGTTATTTAATTATTTTGAGAATAATTATGTCTTTGTTTCATTTTTATTTTTATCGGATACGTTAAGTGTATACGTTTGCGATAAATGTGCGTTTTGGCATCTCCGCGAAACAACGAAAACTTTTCTAACGCTTCATACAAATACCCACTTTTATACCCTATTAAAATAAAAGTTACATAAATATATCAATCTATCTTTGTTTATGCCGGATAATTCATACTACATATTATGAATATATAATGATAATTTTCGGATAAGTCTTGCATACTTGGTCAAAATGAACAACCTTACTTCTTTAATGATGCTCCGATACCTAGCTTACTTGACTAAGGACCATCCTAATAGGCCATCCAATGTTTCCTTGGACTAACTTTTGCATCCTTTTTGACCATCTTACATCTTATATACCATGCATTACTAGAACGAGTAACAATATACACATAAATCACTTGGTAAAATTTTACAAACTCCTCCTCCTTGTCTCTCCTTATGCTACGCCACAATAGCAACACACCAAACCAAACCAATATCAAATTTTCTACAACCATACCCTTCTATATACAAATATTCTTGAGATATTCAAAGTAATATCACCAGCAACTGGCTAAGCATTTCCCAAGTATTAATCAAGTGAAAGATAAGCTAGGTTTCTATAAGAACAAGCTAGGGGTTCTTTGTGCAAGCTTTGGTTTTGTGATTTAAACAGGGTTTTTTCACTTGTTCATCATCACCATCATTCATCTTAGGTTCTACTTGAACATCTTATTTTCTTGTAACTTTATTTTATAAGTTTTCATGCTATGTGTAATTTCTATTTATTTTAGCTTTAATCACCATTTAGAGTTTATCAAGGAATATGAGGTTTTCACTTGAAATGATCATATGGGTGACTTTTATATATGTGGTGTTATTACATACATCATGTTAAAATGGATGAGAAAATGTTGTATCATATTGTTTTGGAGTAAACATGATTATGAGTAAATTAGGGTTTTCATAACTTCATAATATGTTTCAACTTAAAGAAATACATAAGACATGTTAATATTGATTATGGACTTTTAATCATGATTATAGAACACTAAAATAAGGTCATATGGAAAGAAATGCACTTGTACACACTTGGTTATATGTAAAAATGATTATTTACAAAACTAGTAAATTAGAGATTTCTTAAGTAAAGTTATGATCTTAAGTATTATCATAAATTAATTAACCTTGGTAACTTGGACACTTAAGGACTATTATGGACAAAGGACACATCATATATGTATGATTTATAAAGTATATGATATATGAGACTTGTGGTAAAATACAAAAGTAATAAAGTATAAAGAAAAGATCATAAATGGACTTAACTAACAAGCACAAACATTCTGTCCCAAATCCGAATTTTTACATATTTATTTTATATTTTTATAAGATAATACATTTCACGACGATTCCGAAAAAGTAAGAAACTTGTTAAACGGATTAATAACGAAAAAGTTACGTTAAAAACGAGTTATACGTTAATAAACGATGTCGTAAGTAAATTTTTATAAAAACATTTTTATAAAAATTACAAACAGCAAGGGTTAGTATTTTTAACAAATAATACATATTTTTAGGATTCCAAAATGATAAGAATCGTAATTTTTCAATTAATAACGAACGAGTTATGAATTTCGCGAGTTTACGACAATTAATACTTTTATAAAACTATTTTTATAAAAGTTACTATTCATGACAGAAAGTTATATTTTTGTAAACCTCATAAAAATATGGAACTTTCAAATACGAGAACGTCCTCGAAAGAATCATCAAAAACGGAGCTATAACGAATAAAATACGGCATTTACGGGTTTTACGACGACGAATACGATTTATACGAAACCCATGTCTGTCATGAACAGTAAAAGTTACTGTTCATCAGTTGAGAAAAATTATGAAAATGTCAATTTATGATAACTCGTCTTAATACGAAAAGATGGACATAAGAAACGCGAGAATCGGGCTTAAAACGCGAAAGTTACGCCAGTTTTACTAAACGGTAATTATAAACGTTTTAACTTATTAAACACAATTTTACCAAAACCATTAGTTGGTGATTGAGCTATATAGAATATTATGTGGTTATCAAAGTACTATATTACTAGGGAGTTTTGATAAGTGCTTAATTACACATATCTTTTACCTCTGAAAACGAGCTTAAATGACCAAAAACAGACAAAAACTGCCAAATATATGTTTGTTTTGCATTTGTATTGTGCAGGAAGTGGATATCAACAAAAAGACAGAAAACCAAGCCAAAATGACAAAACTGAGCATGGAATGGAAAAGACTGTGCAAAATCAAGGCCAAAGTCCAAAAATGCCAAAGTCAGAGTCAATACTAATGAATCAGCAGTCAAACCGGAGCCGGAACTGAAGAATACTATTGGATGCAATCTTAACCCATCTGATGGGCCGGGAAAGCCCAATAGTATAATTATGAAGACTGTAA
>BQNB010013213.1:0-77640 GCA_026074375.1 Tanacetum coccineum | reverse complement strand
ATATTTAGTCACATAAATATCTGACTGTGTGGCCGTTCAAAAAACAGCATGTGTGACGAAATCCTAGATTTGTACTAGTGCGGTACACTCATATAATTTAATACCGATATCATTGCTCCAGAAAATGCGACAAAGACCATGCATACACATTCGTAATGATGAAATAAACACATATGACTGCATTAGAACCTTAACTTGAACAAGCTACAGGTATAAACTATCTTGGGTATCAATAATGGATACCCGAATTCCTATAGATCTAAAGCTGAACCTCACATTTTTAGGGTGGAATTTTGAGGGTTTTGGTGCTAGTCATACACATTCCTATCCATGAGACGCTTTTAATACTCGGTTTTCATCAGTATGTGTCATACAAATTTTTAAAATTTAGGTCAAAATTACCTTTTTTTTGTTATGTTTCAATATATTACTCATCATTTTAAGGAACAAGAAAATGACAATTAAAAGAATAGTTTCTAAGGCTTATTTTTTTCCCATACAGTTAAGTTGAACATTGTCCCTAATGTTCTATAGAAATACCCGCAAAAACAAATAAAGGGAAAAGAAAACAAGTAAAAGAAACTAGTACTCCCCTAGTTTGCTTAATAATGGAGAAGAAACAAGCGATAACTGGTTAGATCATCCTCCAAGAGTCGTCCAATGAAACTTCCTAAGAACTTCCAAGCTTCTTCTTGTCAAATATAACCTGTAAATCAAAGACAAAGACAACTACACCAAGCATAAAATCGGTGGGATAGATATATACAACGAGAGTTTAGGGTTTTGACTCTATGAAAGCAGTAAAGATAGGATGAAAGCGATGATATAATCATAGTTTTCTGCAGGTTTACAACAAAATTACAAAATTTAAATATTACACATTTTATTTTTCAAAAATTCTTGAAAATTTTCGAATCTTCACATTGCTGGAGACGCGACGCCATCGTGTTTAATCCTGACGCCGTCTCCAGGCACTGTGAAGATTTCCTTTTCGATTTTAATGAGAAATTTCCTGCACGCAATTTTATTAGTTATATCTGTAGAAAACACTACATAAAAACCTGAGATTAATCATTACAATCATATGACTCGAAACTGATGCGAATTAATCCAAACAATTTGTTTTAAATGTTTAAATTGGTTCTTATAAACCAGATATATTCCCTTACACTTATTTTATGCAAAATACCTTTGATTGTAGATAAGATGAAGTTACAAACAAACAAAGCTTGATTATAACATGATTCAAACATTATAAAACAAACAATAAAGAATTAAAACACAAAACACTCCTAAATGCGGGAAAGTAAATATTGGGTTGCCTCCCAAAAATCGCTTTTCTTTATTTATAAGTCTTGTAGCTAGACTCGAAGTCACACGTCCTTACGTGACTTCATGAATGCTTATGTGTCCATGAATGATCTATTCTTTCATACTTTCATCTACTTGGTACTCGAGACCTAGGTTTAAGCAATTTTTATACATAAATTTATTCTTTTCATAGGAGTGCCTAAGTCCGCTCATCAAATCATGTTGGCTAAGTTCTAACAGTGGTGGGACCTTACTCCAATTAAAGTTCCTGCGCCTAGGTATGGTACGAGGCATCCTAAATATGTAAGTGTCAAAGATCTTAGTGAATGAGACCAATCTCTTAGCAACATCATATTTGAGCTTAGTGATTTTTCTAAAGGGTTTGCCTATCAAGACTTCTGCCATATTTTTCATAATAAATTCTCCTATGTCCTCTAATACCATAAAATCAGTGATATAGGTAAAACTTCTGAAAAACATGTAAACATCCCTAACGATGGCAACTGGGTTCTTTCCCGTCCCCTCTAGTCCTTCAACCATTATTATGTTATAGGCTTTACGTGAGATAATATTTATTAGTAGAAAAGGGTCGAGATAGGCAGTAAACTTCTTAAAGCCAATCACGCATTGGAATGCTAGGTCATCTCCATCAAAACTGTTAATTATGCTTTCTCTGTGTAGTACTCCAACATTCTCGTACTCACTTAATTCATTAAGAACTTCACCGTCATCCGAATCATTATCTGAATGAGGAAAGGGAGAAACAAGGGGTGTATCCACCGATTCGTCATCGGACTCAAAGTTATTTATATTAGTCTCATTGGGTTAATTGGAGAAGTTGTTAAGAAATTGTTCAATACTCTCTAAGCGAGAGTCAACAAAGGCCGAAATTACCTATAGTCATGGAGCTCTTAGACAGCTCTCGCGCGCAGCACAACTGGTAGGACAAGGCGATTATTGGTTGGTGGTGGATTCGCGTTCTCCATAGTGAATAATGAAATAGTTAATAAAAATTACGAACAAACACACAAAGAAAAGATACACTATAAGAAAGCTAATGTACCAGAATTAAAATTCTCACTTGATAGGAATCAAGCGAGTAGAACTAAGTTAAACAATGATCAAAACCTAACTATTCCCCAGCAACGGCGCCAAAAACTTGATGCGGAGGTTGTGAAGACTTCACAGGAAGCTTTACAATCAGAGTACCTAACCGTTGTAGTGTAGTAAGGCAAGACTCGAGGGTTGTTATCATTCTCTAGGGGAATAGGTTGAGAAGGCTCGAGCATGGTCTAACAGAATTATAAAGGGTTGAGAGAAGATTCCTTTTGTGTTTTTGTATTTTTAAGAAAGTAGGTAAATATCATGGTTTAAGAGGTTGGTTTGTTTTAGCTAATTAAACTAAATATAATCTAAACTACTAGTGATAACTTTATGATAAAAAGATATATTTACCTAATCATGCACTAATCCTCAGATTGCTTCTCCTAGATCTGTTGCTTTGTCACACTTGTGATGACCTGTGTAAGTATTTCCTAAGTCATGAACGGATTACACAAACCCGCCGTCTATTTAATATTCCATTAAGGCAACGCACAAGTAAGGTAGTATGAAGACTATTACAAGGCCCCTAAGAGTATATTAAATGCATGTGAAATATCTTAAGAGGGATCAACCATATTAGGGGTAAGGTAGTATGAAGACTGTTATCGATGGTATCCTTTCTACACACTCGCGTTTCCCTAGACATCTATGCCAATTTAATATCTTATAGATAGTTTTCTAGAGCTTAATGCGCACATCCATCAACAAGAAGCAACATTAAAAGGATCTACAACCTAAGTTTCATGCAATCATAAGTAAATACAAAGGAGGGTTTAGCCTAGCATGCTATAAAGAAAGCAAGAACATAAATCAATCAAACAACACATAGACATATTTAATGATTAATAATAAATAATATTACTTGATTAAAACATGGATTGAAGGTGGTTATAATAGGGTTTTGAGGCCCTAAAAATGACCTAAAAAGCTGCTAGAACGACTAGGGTTCATCTCCCAAAAGTTATACAAAGTTACACACTTAAAACCCTAAAATCGGTTTTGTATATATAGTAAAAATGATGCGATGACGTCGCTTTAAAGTCGTGACGCTGTCGCCACGTAGATGATTCTAGATCCTCTTTAAGTCGGCCACGTCCTGACGCCGTCGCTGGATCTCTGACGCCGTTATGATGAAGATCTTGACGCCGTCGCTTTATGATGGCGACGCCGTCTCCACGCGCTGTTTGCACAATTCTTCATGATTTTTGGTGTAGAGTCATAATCTTGTCCGTTTCTTCTCCAAATGAGCCCAAGTCACGTGTATTTCCTCCAAATGCCATCCAAGTGCTAAAAACCTGAAAACAAATGATTAAGCACATAATCTGTGCATATTTGCATGATTTATGAGGTTAAATGGCCTCGAAAAAGTATATAAAATGACACCTCATTAGGTCACATGCAAATTTACTAGGATGATAATTTTTAAGTTTCATGAAGCCTTTTGTGTTGGTTGATTTAGTAAAGAACAAGGTTCCCTTGGAAGATACATTCAACACCCTTCCTAACTTCCTTAGATCCTAAGCATAGTCATGACCATACATGTGAAAATAGAGAGTTAGTGTAGGTGTGTCAAAGTAGTATCTAGCATAGAATTCTTGAATGTGTCGAGGATAGATGATTGAGGAAAGACTGTTGACAAGTGAGAAGCATTTTGCTTGAATGAAAAGTTGTTTTAAGTTTGTTACATAAAGAATTTTTTTTATTACAATGACACCCTTCATGGTAGTCGCGGTCTTTAAAAGGTTGGTAGGCATTGGTGGAGTTGTTGGGGTGTAGGTGTACAGATAACATTAAATTGAAAACGGAAATGGAAGGGATACCTTTAGAGTAACTTTTTGGTGTTTTTTTGGGGTGAAAGGGTTACTAAATTATATATACGAATACACGTTGGTTTGGTTACTAAGCCAAGATCGAACAAGATATACAAAACTCTACAAACCTATCATACACAATCTATTATTTTTCGTTTCTTGACTCTATAATAAACATAAACATAAGCAAATGGCATCCGATACACTTTTGCCCTGCCATTACTTAACATATAATACATCATGAGGGTTTATAGATACACCCCTACACTTGAACTTTTACATACTCGGTAATTAAAATCTAACTAATGACCCCGAATATGAGTGGATCAAACGATATACCTGAGCTTAATGAGCTCTATTGGGGTAATAACTTACTTCTCCCCAATTCATCATAAGATGATACTCACCAAAATGCAAATCGTCCTAAAACAGTAATTAACAAGGATAAGGACTTATGCACTCGTGTACTCAATAATTAACTTGGGAAAAAAACAATAAATGTAATTAAAAAGCGAGTACAAACAATGTATCTTAAGGCGTATTTCGGGTTGTAACGAATGGTATCAAGGGTAAATAATTTCACTTTATTAAAATCAGGCTAACTTAAAAAATGATGAGAGCCATGAAAAGGATAGGCTTAGAGGGTTTCACTAGGGGAGTCTTGCACTAAAAATGACTATGAAGCATGGATGTGGGATAGTTATATGCTCGATGTGACCATCATAACAAATATAGGTTTCAAACATGGGTTAATCCTAGTACCTCTTATCTAGCAAATCCTAATACTCATTACATGTGGACTCGATGCTTACAAAAATAAGTTCTAAGATTATAATGTACACTTAACAGACACTCATATAATTTAATATTGATACCAATGTTCCAGAAAAGGCGACAAAGACCATACGTACACATCTGTAATGACGGAATATACATATATGACTGCATTTGAACCTTAACTCGAACAAGCTAAAGGTATAAACTATCTTGGGTATCGAAAATGGATACCCGAATTCCTAAAGATCTAAAGGCGAACCTCACATTTTTGGGGTGGATTTTTGAGGGTTTTTGTGCTAGTCATATAAATTCCTATCCATGGGACACTATTAATACTTGGTTTTCATCAGTATGTGTCATAAAAAAATTAAATTTTGTGTTAAAATACCGTCTATAGCTATGTTTCGATATATTACTCAAACATTTTTAAAAGAACAAAAAAAGTCTAATGGAAAATGAAGAATAGTTTTTCTAAGACTTATTTCCGCCCCTAACACATAAGTTGATAACATGGTCCCCAATTTTCTTTAGAAGTACCCTTTAAACAAATAAAGGGAAAAAGAATAACAAGTAAAAAGAAACTAGTACACATCTACTGACCCCTTAGCTTGCTCAATAAATAGAGAAAAACCTGCGATAACTGGTTATAAATTTCCTACCAAGAATCGTACTAATGAAACTTCCTAAGAGCTATCCCAGCTTTCTACCATCCAAATATAACCTCTAAAATCAAAGACAAGAACAACTATACCAAGCGTAAAATACATGGGTGAATGATCAATACAACCTCATTAACTAGGAGGTTATGATGAATATGTTAATATGATTGTGGTTTCCTGCAGGTTTTTAGGAAAAATTCAAATTCCGGAAATTAACAAGATTAATTTCTCAAAAATTAAATAAAGTTGAATTTTCCTATAACAGGCCTGGCGACACCGTCAGGATTAATCCTGACGCTGTCTCCAATGTCTGTAAAGAAAAAAAAAATTTCTTCAAAAATCCTTGTACGCAAGTTCCCATTAGTTATTTCCTATAAATTTTACTACAAAAACCACAAAATTGATTAACACAATAATATGACTCAAAACGAACACACAAGATACACAAGACACACCTAAAATGCAAGAAAATAAAAGATTGGGTTACCTCCTAGTAAGTACTTGTTTTTGTTCGAGTCACGAGCCTAACTCTACACTTATTTGACATGCAAAAGGTGGGTCTCCCCTACACTTAAGGTCAAGTGCGAGTGATAGTAGCGATAACACAGAACCATTTCGATGAGCGGTATGCCCACGAGGGTTAAGGCGGTGTGTGAATGGTCAAGGGTTCTACTACCTTCATCCTAAAACTACCCGGACTATATGGGTTGATGGGTGGGTGGGTTCCTCTTTTGTCTCCTAGATTTACATCTAAGAATGGAAGATTGGTTAAAGGTTGAGGCTTTGGTTCATCAACACTAGGAAACTCCCTAGAATTAGGAAAGAGGTCATGACTACAAGTATTCGAGCTTAATTCCTCTAGTCTCATGTGGTCCAAAGGTTCTACCTCTATCGAGATTCCTATAGTCTCATCTACTTCTTCTGGGTAAGTCACGGGAGGTGTGTTGTCATACCTCGTAAGTTTCAGGTCAATATTTTAAACCTTTCAGATTATTATCTTTGACTTTTTCATGTTACGTTTGAATCTGACAGTTTACCGGGAAGTTAAACCCCGTAAATCTGAAAAACGTCATCGGGCGCGTCCCGGCATCGGTTATTAATAAATTTAGGCCTTATATGAGATATTTTAACTTTTCAAAGTGTTTCGTGATTTTTAATCACTTTCGATATTAGTTTTAGGGTTTTATCTTTTAAATTCCGTTTTTCGTGTTTTTGACCAAACGGAACCCCGAAACCCAAAATCTTTTCACGTAAACTCGAGTTATCATCCGACAAGCATTGTAATATTAAAAATTTCGTTCACCTCCTTGTCTTAGCTAAGTTGGACACCTAAACTACAACAAATGTCACCTTGCATCCTAAATTAAAGATTTAGCATCTTATTTTGAAACATGCACCCATGTGTGCATGTAAACATAGAAAGTGACACATGAGAGTGTCACTCTCATGTGTAACCTTCCCATGCAACCTTCACACGTGAGCTCCTTACACACATTCTTACCACATCTTATGATTAGTAATTTTGCAACCATGACCATGTGCCATGCACCATTAGCTAGTAAAATATGAACCATGTCCTTGTGGCTTAGTTTAAGCGTGAACCATCAACACCCACACCATTGGTGTTGTATGGTCACTTATTAACAACAAAACCGATGAACCCAAAACCTTCCTTTGGCCAATAATACCCCCATTATAACACAACAGCTAGGGTTCATATTCTTTTTCCAAGCTCATCAAAATACACAAAATCTCTCTTTTCCCTCACCTCTTTGCCACGAGACGCACACCACACACTCATATACTTTCCAAACTTTAATTTCTACCAGATTCACACATTCCAGACTTCATTTTTATCAAAGATCCAATGTTATTCCAAGAAGGTTTTTCTTTTGATTCCAAGTATTTTTCAAGATCACAAAATTAGGGTTTGGTTATTATTTGGGGTTTTTATAGATCTAGTCAATTTAGGATATAGATTTGTATACTCTACTAGTGTCTTCATCTTGTAGAGCATCCTTGACCCATATCTTGTTTCATCTCTTTATACTTATGAATATTGTTCAATTTTAAGAATCCATCTGTTCGTGTTTACTTTTCTAAAAAGAAATGACAAAACATCTTTGACAACTGTTTATAAAAAAGGAAGTATTAAGTTTGTTGTTTTATAAGTTATTGGTGAGAATGAGTTGAAAAGTGTGTTTGCAACAATAGAAAGTGAAGTGGATTAGGTTATATAAGTGTGGTTTTGTTGGTTTGGTTTGATAGTGAATCGGGATTAGGGCTATAATATGCACTATTTGTGGCGTTTGGATGGATCTTTTTTGGAGTATTTATATAAAGAACATGTTGCTGATTCCCAATTAGTTTGAAGGTTTTGGAGCGACCTAGAAAATCTTCATTAGGCGTAAAAAGATGCTTTTGCATGACTTGTTCGAATAATTGTTTTTCACATATCGCACTTATAAAAATCGACTAAAACGGCCAAGTTATAGCCAAATGAAACTTGAAACATTTTCGACAAAACCAAATGAATAGTGTGCTGATGTGAATAGTAAAATGGGTTTTCGACAACTTTTAGGACATTTTATGACTTTCTAAAAGACTAGCGAAACAATAGTAAAACACATAAATGTATATATAATTCAGCATCAATTGAAGACGTCATTAACATATTTAGTAAAAGCGATAAAGATACTAAAAATATTAAGTTTTGGTAAAACTTAGCGAATCGGACTGGAAGTGAAAGCGATTTTTGTAATGGTTAAGTTAGCGCATTTTGAGAATATGGAGAACTTAACAAATATAGGGGACGATATTAACGTCTTGAAACTAAAAACTTTCCTAAAATAGAAACTATTCAAAGAATAATTTTTGGATAAACAACACCAAGACTATAACGAAAAAACTTTGAAATTCTTTAGTCATCTTATTAAACAAACTAAAGCCCAAACACACAAGGGAATGTCTTTTCTCGTTAAAGAAAGCATACCGTACAAGTTTCGCTTGATCTTTTGTTTACCAAGAACGCTTCATTTATTTAGGTCCGTAAAACCTTTCAGCTTTATTTCTTCCTCGCTGATTTTCGATTCACCATTTGCTTAAGGTGAGTTCATAGCCCCACAATTTTAACCGATTTACAACTGCTTATATACTTTTGAGGTGAGAAACATAGTTTGCTAATACAATTAGACATCAAGTTCATAACAAAGATTTTACCATGTTTAATGTGTTGCCTTAAATTTGCTTACAAACCACTAATTGCCCAGACTATCATGACCCGTTAAGTTCACCTATGGCCAATTGGATTGGTTCAGTGAGCGTGGAATGCTAAATAGTCTATTGGGACTAAATATCCTTATCTGCTTTGGATATCCACTAGACGAAGAACAAAAACGATATATTGACATTCGAATGTGCGTTGTGTGGTCCTTTGGTATGGACCCTAGTTATGGCATGAAAAACTATGTGGCAAGATATTATATGCCCGGTTGTTATTAGCATCGGTGTCAAGAGCTTAGTATAACATAAAACTTTTAAGTATGCTGTATCTTTAAGAGTCGACATCAGCGTTTTGAAAATCTATAGATCCACTCTTTGTATTAACCTTAAACCTATGATCAACCAACAATATATGACGTTTTAGACATGTTTCTCGAGGTGCTTAGCTTGGTTGATTCTTGATGCTAATTGGTAGTCTATGTGCTATTTGACTTCGCCGAGTTCAGGACTTATCTATTATATACTCGTTGTCATTGTCAAACATTGTTAAGCTTCCCGCTACAATATAACTTTCTTATGACCGATTGGGCAAAACTTCAAATAATTTTCTTTTATGCAACGAGTACAAACACATTTCAAATTTCATATTGAGTGGTCCCCCTTTCTTCTTGCTTTTGAGTCGGTTTCTTAAGACTCACGCCATCGGGACACGTATTCCGACCAGGCCCCGCCTAGGAGTATGACAATTGTAATCAGAGCAATGTAATAGTGACCAGGTAGTTTAAACTATTCTGGTCTATAACTAGTATGTGATCATATGTGCCTCTATCTGTGCTTATGTGTTGTCTATCCTTTCATACATAATATATAAGATTTCTATATATACTTGAGACTATTATATATGTGTCATATTTACCTTGTCATTCTTTCATCGTTTCTTTCTTTATGCCTTGCAAGGTTTTCAAATAAAGGAGATTTAAATATAAACATTGCTTGTGCAGATCATAGGCAGCTTTAGCATTGCAATTTCTTCTGATTCTTTGGAATAAAGTGTGGGGATCACCGCCCTCTCGGGTTATTCTTTTTGGTGATATTCCTACTGTTATTCCTTCTACTTCTGTGGTTGCTCCAGAGACTTCTACTATTTCTCCTGTTATTTTATCTGCCGCTCCTATGGTTGAGACGACTCTCGTCGCTTCACCCACTGGATTGTGTGGCTTGATTCCTTATTCGGATTCCGATTCTGATACCAGATCACATTTCCCCGCTACCAACTATTTCACTATTCTTATGCACTGATTCTTATAAGGCTCCTGATTCTTCTGATGGACCACTATCGCAGGACCCTTATGTTACTACCGTTGCTCGTTGGAGGATCAGGGTAACGTCACGTCCATCATCATCATCTGAGTTTCCTATTGCTCCTGTTACTGCCCTGTCCGAGATTCGTTGACGGACAGTTGTTGACTGCGAGGAAGAGAGTTGGACCTTTACCAGCTCGCAAATTAGCATGGAGGCATGCATCACCTCGTTCTTTAGACCACCACCCATCTTCTTCTAGTTCATCTTCGGATTCTTCGCTAATTCATTCTTCGGGTTTGGATGCACCAGATTATGCTCATTCTGGATCTTCGACTAGAGATGTATCACCTAGATTATGTTACCCTCCGAGGAAAGCACCACGACGTAGTGAGGCATTTTGTCGTAGGTGTGCTGCTACACTATCTACCTTGTATCCACCGACTACATCAGAGTCATCATCAGGAGATTCATCAGAGAGACCATTGCATTCATCTTCACATTCTGCTGGACCATCTCGCAAGAGATGTAGATCCCAGGTTGATTATGTACCATCATCTACGCCAGTTATGAGATTATTAGCTCCTACTCGTACTGATCTCTTACCATCTCGTAAGAGGTTTAGAGATTCATATTCGTCTAAGGCTAACATAGAGGAGGATACCGAGATTGATCCTATAGAGACTGAGGTTGATATGGAGTTGGGTATTGGTGTTGGGAATGATGTTAGAGATCATGTTGAGATTGACCCTAGGGATGTCAGGGATGACACAGAGGAGTATGAGGCTGACACCAGTGTTGGAGACACGGTTGAGGTAGGTATCGACCCGATGTCGGCATCGATAGTTGAGGAGGAGATTGTATAGCCAGCTGGAGAGGATTCTTCTGATTCGTCTAGCACTAGGGATGGCATTGTTAGGACATTCGAGGATATGCCGATTGACCTGGATGATGCTGTGCGTAACTTTTACCATCACATGTCTGAGGTTCATATTGATAGGATTGTCGGGATTGAGACTGTTCAGAGACGGTTGGAGGTTGATCAGTTGATGGCTAGGGGACAGAGAGTTAGCATGACCGAGAGGATTGACAACTTGATGTTGGAGAACCTCAAGGTTCATGCTATGTTGGATATCGAGAGGGATCGTGTGAACAGTTTTTGACTTCACATGTCTCTTTCACAGAAGGAGTTTTGTCAGGTTCGTAGGGATCGTGATGATACTCGGGGGAGACTTAGGAGGTTGGAGTCATATGTTGAGAGACGTTTGGGTTTTCGCCCTTAGACTAGTTTTACCATGATCATGTAGGACACTAGACTAATGGTTAGGTCTAGATGTTAGCAGTAGAAATAATTGTGGATCATGTACCTATTTTGGATTTTGGTTGTAACCGAATTATGCTTTTATTCATGAAATGAAAAGCTTGTTTTGACTCTCTCGCTTATTTATCTATATTATTATTTATTCGTTCTGGCAATCGTGTTGTAATTATATTTTATTTCATAGCATGTATTAAATTATCGTTATCTAATAATCGTGTATTCGTTTCAAAATCTCACCATGGGTTGTGTCTTGTGATGTAGAACAATGACTAACACTCGTTCCGGTATGACCCCTGCCACAATTGAAGAAATGATCAACCAACGTGTGGACGCAGCTCTAGAGGCTCGCCGGGTTAACCGAGATCTTGAACTCGGTAATGGAAATGGTAATGGAAATGGAAAAAACAAAAAACAAAAGTCGTAAACAGGAAGATGACACAACCAAAAAACCACAAGAAAACAACAAATAATTAACAAAACACACAAAAAAAACACAAGAAAACGAAAACAACAAGACCAATCAACCAAACAACCAACAACAAAAACAAACACAAACAAAAAAAAAAACCAAGACAAAAAAAGCAAAAAAACCAAACCAAAAAAAAAACACAAAAAAAAAGAAAAACAATAAAAAACCACCAAAAAAAAACAACCAAAAAAAAAAAAAAAAACAAAAAAAAAAAAACAGCAAAAATAAAAACCAAAAAAAGAACAAAAAAAACCAAAAAAACAAAAAAAACCAAAAAAATAAAAAACACCAAACAAAAAACAACAAAAAAACAAAAAAAAATTCAAACAAAAAACATTAACAAAAAAAAAAAAACCAAAAAAAAAAAAAAAACACAAAAAAAAAAAAAAAAAACAAAAAAACAAAAAAAAAAAAAAAAAAAAAAAACACAAAAAAAAAAAAAAAAAAAAAACAAAAACAAAAAAAAAAAAAAAAAAAAAAAAAAAAAAAAAAAAAAAAAAAAAAAAAAAAAAAAAAAAAAAAAAAAAACCAAAAAAAAAAAAAAACAAACAAAAAAAAAACAAAAAAAAAAAACCAAAAAAAAAAAAAAAAAAAAAAAAAAAAAAAAAAAAAAAAAAAAAAAAAAATCAAAAAAATAACAAAAAAACAAAAAAAAACAGAAAAAAAGACAAATCAAAAAAAAACTCACAAAATAAACACCAAAAAAAAAAAAAAAAACATACCAAAAAAAAAAACCAAAATACAATCAATAAAATAAAAAAAAAAAAAACACAAAAAAAAAAAAGAAAACAAAAAAAAACCAACAAAAAAAAAACAAAAAATAAAAAACAACAAAAAAAAAACAAAACAAAAAAAAAAGGACTGGTATGTGCTTAATTACACATACCATTTACCTAAGAAAACGTGCCTAAAAGACTAAAAACATACCAAAAATACATTGTATTTGTGTGTTTTGCATTTATATTGTGCAGGTAACGGATATCTAAGAAAAGGACAAAAACAAAGCCATCACGAACAAAACCAAGCACGGGAATGAAAAGAGCATGAAAAGTCAAAAAGTCAACTAAAAAGTCAACTCCAAAAAGTCAAAAGTCAAAGACGAAGCCAAAGAAATACTTAATGGGCCAACCCATACCCATCTAATGGACCGGGTCAGCCCATTAAGGTATTATATGAAGACCAATACAAAGAAAATGGGCCATTGCCATTATTTAACCAAACCGGCCTAATTACAAAGCCCAAACCAACACGGCTGTTAAGTTTGTTAACACCATTAGTCCCCAAGGAATGTGGTTGCAACAGAGACATACAACCTCAAGGGCATAAATTACCAACTCCCTTATCCCATTTGCACCACAAGGACTGTGGTTGCAACAATACCATACAAGTTGAGGGGCCTAAACTGTCAAATTCCCACAAACTTCACCCCTGTATCACCAAAACAGATACAAACATCCCCAATTCTTTTTCCCGCCTAAATTTCCATAACAGGGTCTTCTTCCCTGCACCCCCTGCAACCCCAAGACAAAACCATCACCATCCCAAACTAACCCCACTTTACATGGGTTAAATGCCACCTTGGCAATCCCTTATAACCCCATTTGTCAAGATTTTGAAGACCAAATCAAGAGCTCAAATCAATGGACTTGGGGAACAAGCAAAATGGAGGGCTATGATGAAAGCTTGAACTCACTCATAAATGAAACACAATATATTTCTCTCTCACTAAAGAAACACAAGTGGAAGACCAAAGAGAGCATGTATTCGGCTATAAATATAGGGCCTTTGTAAGCCATTAGGGCATCCAGTTAGTACTTTACAGCTTATTGTAGTGGTAGTTAACTTATTTTTCAAAGTCTTATAACCTTTTCTATGAATTAATGAAAAATTAAATTTTAGCTTTAAAGTTTGTTTTTAAGAATTCGTGTTCTATTGTTATCAAAAGTGTTTGATAAGCTTTCTTAAGTTCATTTAAGCTCATTTACCTAGGAAAACGTGCCTAAAAGACTAAAAACATACCAAAAATACATTGTATTTATGTGTTTTGCATTTATATTGTGCATGTAACTGATATCTAAGAAAATGACAAAAACAAAGCCATCACGAACAAAACCAAGCATGGTAATGAAAAGAGCGTAAAAAGTTAAAAAGTCGAAGTCAAAGTCAACCAAAAAGTCAAAAGTCAAAGACGAAGCCGATACCGAAGAAATACTTAATGAGCCCACCCGTACCCATCTAATGGGCCGGGTCAGCCAATTAAGGTATTATATGAAGACCAATAAAAAGAAAATGGCCATTGCCATTATTTAACCAAACCGGCCCAATTACAAAGCCCAAACCAACACGACTGTTAAGTTTGTTAACACCATTAGTCCCCAAGGACTGTGGTTGCAACAGAGGCATACAACCTCAAGAGCTGAAATTGCCAACTCCCTTATCCCATTTACACCACAAGGACTGTGGTTGCAACAATACCATACAAGTTGAGGGGCCTAAACTGTTAAATTCCCACAAACTTCACCACTGTATCACCAAAACAGATACAAACATCCCCAACTCTTTTTCCCACCTAAATTGCCATAACGGGGTCTTCTTCCCTGCACCCTCTGCAACCCCAAGACAAAAACATCACCATCCCAATCTAACCCCACTTCACATGGGTTAAATGCCACCTTGGCAATCCCCTATCACCCCATTCGTCAAGATTTTGAAGACCAAATCAAGAGCTCAGATCAATGGACTTGGGGAACAAGCAAAATGGAGGGCTATGATGAAAGCTTGAACTCACTCACAAATGAAACACACTTTATTTCTCTCTCACTGAAGAAACACAAGTGGAAGACCAAACAAAGCATGTATTCGGCTATAAATATAGGGTCTTTGTAAGCCATTAGGGAATCCAGTTAGTAGTTTACAGCTTATTGTAGTGGTAGTTAACTTATTTTTCAAAGTCTTGTAACCTTTTCTATGAATTAATGAAAAATTAAATTTTAGCTTTAAAGTTTGTTTTTAAGAATTCGTGTTCTATTGTTATCAAAAGTGTTTGATAAGCTTTCTTAAGTTCATTTAAGCTCTCATATAAACTGTTTCATTAAGCAAACTAAAATATATTAAGTATTAAGAAAATTCACAAAAAGAATACACCCCTTACTTACCTCAGCTTATTTTGGATGATAATCTAAATTTGTATGGGCTTATGGACACTACTAGCTTGTCTTTGACAAGCTAGAGCTTGTAGATCAGCTCTTTGGAGCTTATTTGCCCTATTTTGAGCAAGGGCTCTTGTAAGTTCTTCATTTTCAAATTTTAGCTTATGTTACTGTAACATTGCTTATTTTGCTTATTCTGCCTTATTTGTTCTTATTTTCTGCTGTCAAATACTTATTTATGTTGTTATTTGCATCTTGAAGTTAGCTTGTTGTTTATTTCCTCTTAGTTCATGCTTTTATATAATTCTGTCTTTTATAGCCTTAATACTGCTTAATCTTTGTTGATTATTTTTAGTGCTTAATCTTGTGTTATCATTGCTTCTTATTGGTTAATATTCATTGTTGGATATCTATGCTTAACACCCTTAGCTTAAATCTTTAAAAATCATGTTAAATATGGAAAAGCTATTCTTAAAGGGGTGTTTGGTTTAAGAACCAAAGTGGGCCAAATTGGTGAAAAACTATTTTGGGTCATTAAACCAAACTTGTCAAGTTTTTTTTAGTTGATTTAAGCTGTTTTAAAAGTTTTCAAAGTGTAAAATCAAGTTTTAAGAGTTGAGCTATAAGTCCTTTTAAACTGTGGTTCTTGAAAATTTTAAAACTCTTGATATTGGATAATTGTTCAAAAAGATGTTTTGAGGTTTGGTTTATATTTCATTTTGAGTTTAAATGCAGTAGGATTAGAGTAGTTCAAGTGTGCAATTGTGGTAGAGTTTTTGTCAAAAATCTGTCAAGTCTAGTTTTAAGTCTTAAAAAGTCATCTTTTCAATCTAAAAATTAGATAAGCTTAAGTTGGTTTTAGATTCTGAATTTATCTGCATAAGTAGTTTGTAGTGTGTAATTTATCGGTTTTAACTTATCTTGTAGTCTAAATTTAAATTTCTAGCTTAATCTTAGATCTGAACCAAGCCATTTGTCTTTTTATAGAAAACCAAAAAAGTAGGACTTTGAGTGAACAACCATTTTCATAAGCATTTTTCATAGCTCAATTGAGTTTCAAACTCCTTTTTTCTTTGCTGATTTAGAAAGCTTGTTGGACAAGCTTTTCAGTGGTATAAGCCACTTAGCCATAAGGATCCATTTCTTAGCTTAAAAATAAGCTAGAAAGTCCCTTCAGGTTGTTTGGGGCTAGTGTTTTTGGGGCCTATTTAGCTTATTGGCTTTTTAGTGCTTTTCTGGTTGTTTCCTTTGCTTATACTTGTTCCTAATTGCTTATTAGGTATAGTTTATTAGATGCATTAGCTTATTTTTCTTTTCCATGTGCTTATTTAGTCTAAAAATGCTTAACCGTTTAAATCATTTAGTCTTAGTATAAAAAACCAATCTGTCATTTTCTTTTGCTTATTTCGGGCTTATTTTTAAGTTTTAAAAATTTTGTTTTCACAAAAGTTGTTGGTTTACAGCTTATTTATAAGTTGTGTAAAAAAGTTTTTTTTTAAAAAGCAAAAAGGGAAGGTGGAAGTCCAAGGTGAGCAAGGCTCGAACCTTGGACCTCAACACCCTCAACCTTTCACACCACACACTCAAACCATCTGCCCTTGGGACTTCTTCGGTAATACTTTGCAATGTTAATTATTTATAGTCATTTCTAGCTCCTTTTCTTATTAATAAGCCGTAGCTTATTAGGGATTTTTCGTAGCTTATTTGATAAGCTGGCTTATCCAGCTTATTTTTCTTAGCTTCTTCATAGCATTTAGGACTTTTGTGCATTTTTTCAGATTTTTCCATAAGTGTTTAATATTTTTAATTAATTTTCTTTTTTGAAATTTTTGAAAAGTCATTTAAAATTAGTAAATTAATTCAGAAAATTACAAAAAAATAGTTTTTCATTTTAGAAATAATATTTTGAGGTTTACAAAGTTTAAAATCAGTTTCATCATTTTTAGAAATTAAATTTCATTTTTAGCTTTTTAATTTAAATTTAGAAATTAGTTTTAAGTTATAAAAAGTAGTTAAAAATAGTTTTCTGAGTTATTATCATATTTTAGACTTTTCTAAAGTAGAAAATCATTTTTTGGAATTTTTAGGTATTAATTTGTCATTTTCTAGAATTTTAAATAGATTAAATAGGTTTTTAATTCATAGAAAATTATTAAAAAGTCAAAAAAATATAATTCCTTTTTAGAAAATTTTCTTTTATCATTTTAGAGGTTTAGAAACTAAGTTTGCATTTTTAGGGTTAATTTTGATTTAGTTGATAATTTAGACGCGTTTTAGGATTCCCGTTATTTGATTTCTTTGATAATTGCCTTATTTGTTAGTATTAGCATGCCTTTTTTGTCTTTCCTGTAGATTTAGAAATCAAATCCAATCTAATCTTGTTCCATTCAAACATCAAATATCAAACCGACTTTCGACTCTCAAATTTGCACTCCTCGTTGGGAAAAACGGCCCAGGAATATCATATACTACTCGGATTTCATTGATTTTCTTTCTTTAAACCTTTTTAAGGGATACTTGATTTGGTTTTGGGTTAATATAAGTAGTATATTATATATTATTTATATATACCTAAAACCATTTTGACTGTCGTTGCCGGGGAGGAGTGTATACGATTGTCGTTTCAACGTTTGACAATTAGTGCTTTAAAGATCCTTCCCTGTGAAGTTATTTTCTTTATAAAAATACAAAAATATTTTTCATTTTCTTTTATTAGTATATAAAAACAAGAAAAATAAAAAACATAAAAACATTGTCTTTAAATAATAAAAATCATCATCAATATAATGCTCTCAACTTGAGCATTATCATAATAACTTCCCAAACAAAAGATTTAAAACTTGCCTTTTTCACTTGTAAAGTACGGCTCACCTTTAAGAGATTAACAAACTATAAAGAGGGGTATAAGGAGGGTTGTTCTGAGGAACTACGACCCGAAAGGAGAAGGTTTTTAATAGCTTCGTGCTTTCCCGCTCCTCCGCTCCTTTATGCGTTTTTCTTTTAGAGAGTTACCGTGAAGCAAGTTGATTATTGGTTTAAGTTATTCGGTCTCATTTTGTCCTTTAATAAAATATGTTGTTTAAAAAACTCAAAAAACCAAAAACAATCTCCTTTAACCTCTTTGCCATTTAATTCTTCTTCTTATCCCTCTATATTGTTTAATTCTTATGACGTCACTCGATTATCATTTGAATCCTATTTACACGATTAAAGAGTGTTCGTCTTGTGGATCTTTGTATAATAAAGAACGTTGTTGTTCTAAAGGGGGTTTCATAGACAAGTTTGTTCGTGATCCTAATAAAACACCCGACTCGTTTCAACGACCCCCTCCTAATTGTCCCAAGTGTGGAAACCCTGTTGATGGTCTATATTGTCGACAATGTGCTCTATTACGAAAGAAATTGAAGGAAGTTTGGTCTACAATTTGCTATGAAGATTAAATTTTGCAAGAAATTCTAAACACTTTCGAGTCATCCAATGACAAAACTATTGTTGTTAATGCACCTCAAGAGCCATTCGTCTTCAAACAGGACCCCGGTAAAAAATCTTCACAAAGGCCTCCACATATTGACCACCAGTGTTGTTACGGGTGTGGTGATTCGTTAGACGGTATCTTTTGTCAACGATGTACTTGTAAGTCTTGTGGGAACGATGCTCATTATGGCTATAATTGTTCGCCGAAAGTTTCGACTATCTCTAATCCGGAACCATGCCATAATCAAAACGTTGATGAGTTCCTACAAACTTTGCTAAGTTTTCATCCGACATGCTATTCTGGAGATGGAAGTTCATTCACTTATGATTCCACTCCTAATTTTTTCGATGATTCTCCTAACGTTTTCAACCCACCTTCACAACCCCCGACATATGGTTACGATTGTCCACCTCAAGTTCCGTTTATCTATAAACCGAAACCGTGTTACAATCAAGAGTTTAATTTCTCACAAAATTTTCAATGTTTTCAACAACAATATATTTGTTGTACCCGCTGTGGGGGCCCGCATTAGACTTTTCGATTTCAACCAATGAATGAAAATTATTATGAGCCAAATTTTTGCTATAATTCTAATTCTTTTGGTTTTGACCAATTTCAACCCTCGCAATTTATCATTGATCATATTGATTCAACGATTGTTGGTCATCTAAGTTGACAAGTGTTGAATGATTCTATGAGTAAGCTTCGTGAGATGTTTCAAACTTGGTTACAACAACGGCAAGAACAAGTTGTTAATCTTGATACTTATACTCCTGAGCCTTCGCAATGTCGGAAGATTCCCATTTGCTATGATGATGACGACGAGGAGAATTCTTTGGCTACACAAGAATATCTCAAGAAATTTTCCTCCGCAATCACACCCGATTTACCAAAGTTGGACTCTCTTATAATGGAGGATAAGCATCTCGACACTATTCCGGAACCGGAATCGAACAAATTAATAAAGTCTAGTGTTGAGGACCTTGTCCATACCCCAAGTGAGTACGATGGTATATCCAAAAGTGAATGTGATTTGCCCGTTTGTGATGATTCTTCTCCAAAAAATGATTGAAGGTGGTTAGCTGATTTCATTTCATTCTTTTTTTTTTCATCGGGAATGGTAATGGTCATTTTAATGCCGAATCTAGTCTAATTGAATCCGTGCTTAATTGTGATAACGTGATATCTTCTCCTAAGATTGATTTCCTTCTCGAAGAGTTCGCCGGTTAACTCGCTCTTATCGCTCCAATTCTACCAGGAATTGTTGAAGCCGACTTTGATCCGAAGGGAGATATCCGTTTTATTGAAAATTTGATGTATGATAACTCTTTTCCTCGCCCTCCGGAAACTCTTAAAGATGATTCTGAAACTGTCATCAATTCCAATAATGATTATTCTTTGAGTGATAACGATTCGCTTTACAGTGACGACATCGATTATGATGAGGCATCACCTCCCTATTCTGAGCTCGTCAGCTTAGAGGTGGTGGAGATTGTTATCCCGGAAGTTGGAAGGATTGATACTATATTCTTCTAACAATCAAAGACGATATTCTTCATGAAAAATTGTTGAATGTCAATCTTCTTATTGCTAAGATCGAAGCATTAAAAGATAATCCCACTCCATCTTCCGATTTTGTGACCAAGTCTTCCTCCACATCTCTTAACTTTTTCTTGGAGGAGACTAACACCTTTGATAATTCTTTACCCGAATCTAAAACTTTTTGCTTTAATCTGGAAGAAATTAGTAGTGGCAGTCCCACTTCTTATTTGGATTTATCTCTTCCAGATTATGAAGCATTCTTTTGTGATAGTGAACCCGATTCGGGGGATTTCACTATGGATGTGGTGGAGGATATTTTTGATAACCCAACACGGGAACCAAGAGTTCATGTGCCTAATGTTTTACCCACCCATCCCCCCTTCATCTGGATTCGGATTTCACTCTTTCTAGTGATTCCCTCGGATCCGACCTTGTAGTTTCTTTTCCTTCCAGAACTAGAAACAAAATTTTCGATCCAAGGATATTCATTAGAATCCAATCCAAGAGATTTCTATCACCGGATAAATTTTCTATCTCATTCATCCGTGATCCTCCTTTTCCAATGATTGACACTTTGCTTCTATTTTCATTTGAAAATGAGGCCAAAGTTGTAAATCCTGGTATTCTTGATGAAGGTGAGGAGAAATCTCCTCATCTCTTATCTCATCGGGGCTTTAAAGCTTTCCAGCTCATTTTTGAAAGCCCGATGATGATTTTTGGAGGGGACATCCCTATCTTGGATGTTCCGTTTCTCCATTTCTATCCTCCTTGACCAGCTCAAGTATGGGGGATCGAGTCAGGCTTAAGAATCGGTTAACAAAAATAAGCGCTTCGTGGGTGGCAACCCATGCTTATCCTAATATAATTATAATAGTAGTAATGAATAAGTGTGTTGAGAGAGGCTCGCCTCTTCCATTTTTCCGTGTTTCGTGTTTTGTATTGTATGTCCAGGATTGCCCAAATTTTGAAGACTCGTGCTCGTAGTTTTGTCCTTCGATCACTCGATCTTCACATCCTCAGCTTCATTTTGGGAATCCAATATCCAAATCTTATCGACTAACGTTTATCTTTAAGCATACTTAATAAACGGCTTAGGATTTACGTAGAGGCCCTTTTTAAAACATTGAGGACAATGTTTAGTTCTAGTATGGGGGGATCTATCGATTTGATTGTGCCTGCAGTCGTTGTTTTCACGTAATCCCATTTTTACCACCAAAATACCAAAAAAATGAAAAAATTTAAAAATTTTCAAAAATAAAATAAGTGTTTTGTCACAATTTTGACTTTTCTGCTGGGTAGAATAAGAATAAATTTTGACTCGATCGAGCGTGTTGAGCTCTAGCTTGTTCCTTAACTTTTAGACTAAGCATTCGCGGATCTTTGCGAAGAACGGAAAATGATAGAGTTAAGTATGAGTTAGATGCTAAACAATGATTAGTTGGAAATCTTAAGAGCTCATAAGTATAGTTTATGGCTTTTCTCTCCCATAAGCTTCTAACCGGACTAATAATACGTGCTCTCTTCGAAAATTAAACTTAAATCAACAATTTTTGAAATATAGTCGATATCAATAATTTTAGTTCAAATTTATACTTAAATTTTCTAAAAAGAAATTTTCTCTATATTATGGTAATATAAAGTGTTATAAAAAAATTGATGAAAAATGAGGTAATAATAATAATAATAAAAACTGTGGGCTAATAAAAGTTTACTGCATCTTGCCGGCTCACAACCGATGTTGCAGTCTTCTAAATAAGGCACATAGTATCTATCCGAGACTGATAAATGTTTGTTGCATCTTGCCGGCTCATAACCGATGTTGCAGCCTTCTAAAAGGTCGAGGATTTCATTAGTTTAATGGATGTGTAATTATATTAAGTGTAGTAAATGTGATTTAATAAATATAGGGAAAATCTCTTTTTCTTAAATTTAAATATGCTTTTGAACTAAGATTATTCCGTTTTTAAGTTGTGATTTTTTGTATAAACGGGAAACCTAAGATTCTTTGAAACCGAAGGTCCGTGAGTCCCGATACTAGTCTCTGTGGGGTGTCAAAAGCCTGGTCACTTAGCCGCAAGGTTGGGATGTGCCGAGATGAAAGTCGCTACATGGGATGATCTCGCCTTCAAACTCATTATTCTCGGGTGGAACGTGAAGCATAAAAATTTTGCAAAACGTTGATCCATGGTTAAAATTCAAAATAAGCACATTCACCTAAGATATAATAATTGCCGGGAGAGAAAAGTTTACAAGTTACAAGTATGAGTAGTGTTAGCATCTTAACATATATTTAACGGTGATTTCGTTTTAAGCTTGGTTTGGAACAAGTGAAAAGTCGGGGACGATGAATTCATCTTTTTGAGCATTTTAGGATTAAAGTGCATCTTGTTCCGTGACCTTTAAAGTTATAAAAATAACGAAAGTCAAACACGTTAGTTAGTTGCTTGAAATGAAAAGTACAAAAAATGAAAAAAAGGAAAAATACAAAAATATATGTGGGAATAAGTGTAAATATTTAAAAATTGTCAAAACGGGGCTTTTACGAAACTTATGAGTCTTTAATTCCCTTTGATGAACACTTAGCTACTTTTCGAGGTAATTAGTCGAGGGGGATAAGACTTCTTAGGTTTCTTAAGTGTTACTTATGGCATTACGTGAAGGACAGGCAAGGATCTTATCATGGGGAGATTTGGTTATATCGTGCTTATTATTCATAAACCTTTACCTAGGAAAACGTGCCTAAAAGACTAAAAACATACCAAAAATACATTGTATTTGTGTGTTTTGCATTTATATTGTGCAGGTAACAAATATCTAAAAAAATGACAAAAACAAAGCCACCACGAACAAAACCAAGCACGGGAATAAAAAGAGCATGAAAAGTCAAAAAGTCAAAGACAAAGTCAACCAAAAAGTCAACTCTAAAAAGTCAAAAGTCAAAGACAAAGCCGATACCGAAGAAATACTTAATGGGCCCACCTGTACCCATCTAATGGGTCGGGTCAGCCCATTAAGGTATTATATGAAGACCAATACAAAGAAAATGGGCCATTGCCATTATTTAACCAAACCGGCCCAATTACAAAGCCTAAACCAACACGGCTGTTAAGTTTGTTAACACAATTAGTCCCTAAGGAATGTGGTTGCAACAGAGACATACAACCTCAAGGGCTTAAATTGCCAACTCCCTTATCCCATTTACACCACAAGGACTGTGGTTGCAACAATACCATACAAGTTAAGGGGCCTAAACTGTTAAATTCCCACAAACTTCACCCCTGTATCACCAAAACAGATACAAACATCCCCAACTCTTTTTCCCGCCTAAATTTCCATAACAGGGTCTTCTTCCCTGCACCCCCTGCAACCCTAAGACAAAACCATCACCATCCCAATCTAACCCCACTTCATATGGGTTAAATGCCACCTTAGCAATCCCCTATCACCCCATTCATCAAGATTTTGAAGACCAAATTAAGGGCTCAGATCAATGGACTTGGGGAACAAGCAAAATAGAGGGCTATGATGAAAGCTTGATCTTACTCATAAATGAAACACACTCTATTTCTCTCTTACTGAAGAAACACAAGTCGAAGACCAAAGAGAGCATGTATTCGGCTATAAATATAGGGCCTTTGTAAGCCATTAGGGCATCCAGTTAGTAGTTTACAGCTTATTGTAGTGGTAGTTAACTTATTTTTCAAAGTCTTGTAACCTTTTCTACGAATTAATGAAAATTTAAATTTTTAGCTTTAAAGTTTGTTTTTAAGAATTCGTGTTCTATTGTTATCAAAAGTGTTTGATAAGCTTTCTTAAGTTCATTTAAGCTCTCATATAAACTGTTTCATTAAGCAAACTAAAATATATTAAGTATTAAGAAAATTCACAAAAAGAATACACCCCTCACTTACCTCAGCTTATTTTGGATGATAAGCCAAATTTGGTTGGGCTTATGGACACTACTAGCTTGTCTTTGACATGCTAGAGCTTGTAGATCAGCTCTTTGGAGCTTATTTGCCCTATTTTGAGCAAGGGCTCTTGTAAGTTCTTCATTTTCAAATTTTAGCTTATGTTACTGTAGCATTGCTTATTTTGCTTATTCTGCCTTATTTGTTCTTATTTTCTGCTGTCAAATACTTATTTATGTTGTTATTTGCATCTTGAAGTTAGCTTGTTGTTTATTTCCTCTTAGTTCATGCTTTTATATAATTCTGTCTTTTATAGCCTTAATACTGCTTAATCTTTGTTGCTTATTTTTAGTGCTTAATCTTGTGTTATCATTGCTTCTTATTAGTTAATATTCATTGTTGGATATCTATGCTTAACACCCTTAGCTTAAATCTTTAAAAATCATGTTAAAAATGGAAAAGCAATTCTTAAAGAGGTGTTTGGTTTAAGAACCAATATGGGCCAAATTGGTGAAAAACTGTTTTGGGTCATCAAACCAAACTTGTCAAGTTTTTTTTAGTTGATTTAAGCTGTTTTAAAAGTTTTCAAAGTGTAAAATCAAGTTTTAAGAGTTGAGCTATAAGTCCTTTTAAACTATGGTTCTTGAAATTTTTAAAACTCTTGATATTGGATAATTGTTCAAAAAGATGTTTTGAGGTTTGGTTTATATTTCATTTTGAGTTTAAATGCAGTAGGATTGGAGTAGTTCAAGTGTGCAATTGTGGTAGAGTTTTTGTCAAAAATCTGTCAAGTCTAGTTTTAAGTCTTAAAAAGTCATCTTTTCAATCTAAAAATTAGATAAGCTTAAGTTGGTTTTAGATTCTGAATTTATCTGCATAAGTAGTTTGTAGTGTGTAATTTATCAGTTTTAACTTATCTTGTAGTCTAAATTTAAATTTCTAGCTTAAACTTAGGTCTGAACCAAGCCATTTGTCTTTTTATATAAAACAAAAAAAGTAGGACTTTGAGTGAACAACCATTTTCATAAGCATTTTTCATAGCTCAGTTGAGTTTCAAACTCCTTTTTCTTTGCTGATTTAGAAAGCTTGTTGGACAAGCTTTTCAGTAGTATAAGCCACTTAGCCATAAGGATCCATTTCTTAGCTTAAAAATAAGCTAGAAAGTCCCTTCTTGGTTGTTTGGCTAACTGTTTTGGCCATTTAGCTTATTGGCTTTTTAGTGCTTTTCTGGTTGTTTCCTTTGCTTATACTTGTTCCTATTTTCTTATTAGGTATAGTTTATCAGATGCATTAGCTTATTTTTCTTTTCCATGTGCTTATTTAGTCTAAAAATGCTTAACCGTTTAAATCATTTAGTCTTAGTATAAAAAACCAATCTGTCATTTTCTTTTGCTTATTTCGGGCTTATTTTTTTTGGGTAAAGGGTTTCCCCGGTAAATGTATTTTGGGCTTATTTTTAAGTTTTAAAAATTTTGTTTTCACAAAAGTTGTTGGTTTACAGATTATTTATAAGCTGTGTAAAAAAGTATTTTTTAAAAAAAGCAAAAAGGAAGTGGAAAGTCCAAGGTGAGGCAAGGCTCGAACCTGGACCTCAACAAACCCTCAACTTTCAACACCACAACACACAAACCCATCTGCCTGGGACTTCCTCGGTAAATACTTTGCAATGTTAATTATTTATAGTCATAAGTCTAGGCTCCTTTTTTTATTAATAACCGTAGCTTATTAGGGATTTTTTCGTAGGCCTATTTGATAACTTTTGCTTATCCAGCTTATTTTTTTTTCTTAGATTCTTCATAGCATTTAGGACTTTTGTTCATTTTTTCAGATTTTTCCATAAGTGTTTAATATTTTTAATTAATTTTCTTTTTTCGAAATTTTTGAAAAGGCATTTAAAATTAGTAAATCAATTCAGAAAATTACAAAAAAATAGTTTTTCATTTTAGAAATAATATATTGAGGTTTACAAAGTTTAAAATCAGTTTCATCATTTTTAGAAATTAAATTTCATTTTTAGCTTTTTAATTTAAATTTAGAAATTAGTTTTAAGTTATAAAAAGTAGTTAAAAATAGTTTTCTGAGTTTTATATAAAATGATATCGAGCTATTTTAGACTTATCTAAAAGCAAATCAATTTTTTGGAATTTATAGGTATTAATTTTTCATTTTCCTAGAATTTAAATGTAGATTAAATAGATTTTTAATTCAAAGAGAATATTATTAAAAAAAGACCGAAAAAAATAAATTCCTTTTTAGAAAATTTCTTTTATCATATTAGATGTATAGAAACAATTTTGCATTTTTTAGGTTAAGTTTTGATTTTAGGTGATAATTTCTATAGACGCGATTTAGGATCTCTTACTTGATTTTAATGCTTTGGTTTGTTAATTTAGAATGCTTATAATGCTTCTTCCTCCATAACTTAAATACAAAATCATCCAAAATCTTTTATTTCAAACATCAAATATCAAACCGACTTTCGACTCTTCAATTTGCACTCCTCGTTGGGAAAAACGACCGGGAATATCATATACTACTCGGATTTCATTGATTTTCTTTCTTTAAACCTTTTCAAGGGTTACTTGATTTTGTTTTGGGTTAATATATTAGTATATATTTATTTATATGTAACTAAAGCGAGAAAAACCAATGACTAACACTCGTTCGGTACGACCATGCCGCAATTAAAGAAATGCTCAATCCAAACGTGTTGGACGCAGCTCTAGAGGACATACCCCCCGACCCCCGGGTTAATCGAGATCTTGAACTCGGAATGGAAATGAGTAAAGGAAATGGTAACTGGAAATAGGAACCCATGGAGGCGACAGAGAGGGTGACTGGGGGTAATGAGAACCGTAATGTGAATGGAAGAGGCGATAGGCCGGTTGCTCATGAATGTACTTACCAAGACTTCATGAAATGTCAACCATTGAGTTTTAAAGGAACAGAAGGTGTGGTAGCTTTGATAAGGTTGAGTGAAAAGATGGAAACTGTGTTTCACATCAGCAACTGTCCAGAGAGATATCAAAGTGAAAGTATGTACATGAACTTTACTCGATAGTAGCATTTAACCTGGTGGAATTCCTCACAAGAAACCATTGGAAACTGATGATGCATACGCTTTAATCATTGACCGGGAGCTATTGAAGCTGATGACTGAAGGTGTACTCTCCCGAGAAAAGGTAGAACCAAGAAGATGGAAACCGAGTTGTGGAATTTGTCAGTAAAAGAACAAAAGTCATGGTTACTTAACTTACACTCAAAGGTTCCAAGAACTTACCATGATGTGATTACCATAAATGGTCCCCGAGAGGAAGATCGGGGTGGAAGAAATTCATTGGAGTCTCCAGATAATAGTCCTAAAGGAATGTAATTTCTGCAGAACCCACCAAACTACAAGATGTTGTTCGATTGCCAACAACTAATGGATCAAAAGATGAAAGGGCCATGTCATGGAGAGAGCTCATGAAGCTAATGACTGAAGTGTATTGCCCAAGGAATGAGATTCAGAAAATGGAAACTGAACTGTGGAACTTAACCGAGAAGAATAATGATTTGACTGCTTATACTCAGAGATTTCAAGAGTTGACCATGATGTGTACCAAAATGGTCCCCGAGGAGGAAGATCAGGTGGAGAAATTCATTGGAGGTCTTCCTGATAATATCCAAGGGAATGTAATTGCTGCAGAACCCACAAGACTATAAGATGCTATTCAAAATGCCAACAACTTGATGGATCAAAAGTTGAAGGGCTATGCTGTAAGAAATGCAGAGAACAAGAGGAGATTGGACAACAACTATAGAAACAACTGTGGGCAACAACCACCCCACAAACGACATAATACTAGAGGTCAGAATGTTGCTAGAGCCTATATGGCTGGTAACAATGAGAAGAATGGTTATGAAGGAACACTTCCTTTCTACAGTAAGTGTAAGCTACACCACGAAGGACATTGTACTGCTAAGTGTCGTAACTGTAAGAGGATTGGACATCTGGCCAGGGATTGCAGATCTGTTGTGACTGTACCTACTCAAGGAACTCCAGGGCCGAATCAGGGAGTTATTACATGATTTGAGTGTAGTGCACATAGACATTACCAGAAGGATTGTCCCAAAGTCAAGAAGCAAAGCCGTCGGAACAAAGCAAGAGTTCCTGATGCAAGAGGCAAAGCATATGTCCTAGGAGGAGGTGACGCAAACCCGGGTTCCAACACTGTCATAGGTACGTTCCTTCTCAACGATCATCATGCATATATGTTATTTGATTCGGGTGCCGATAGAAGTTTCGTATCAAATACTTTTAGTGCATTGCTAGATATCATACCATATGCCTTAGACGTTAGTTACGCTGTCGAGCTAGCTGACGGAAGAACTTCAGAAACCAACACTGTGCTTAGAGACTATAAATTAGGATTGTTAGGACATCCATTTAATATCGACATGGTGCCCATAGATTTGGGTAGTTTCGACGCTATCATCGGCATGGATTGGTTAGCAAAGAATCATGCAGTGATTGTCTATGACGAGAAGATAGTGCGTATTCCTTACGGAAATGAAATTCTGATAGTTCAAGTAGACAAATATGACAAGGAGAAGAAATCAACGTTGAGCATTATATCATGTGAAAAGGCCCAGAAGTATATGGAGAAAGGTTGTCAACTATTTCTGGCACACGTTACGGTGAAAGAAAACAAAGACAAGTTGAAGGAGAAGCGACTCGAAGACGTGCTAACTGTACGGGACTTTTCGAAAGTCTTTCCTGAAGAATTACCTGGATTACCACCGATACGACAAGTTGAATTCCAAATCGACTTAGTCCCAGGTGCTGCACCTTTAGCTCGAGCCCCGTATAGATTAGCACCGTCGGAAATGGAAGAATTGTCCACCCAACTACAAGAACTTTCTGACAAAGGATTCATAAGACCAAGTTCCTCACCCTGGGGAGCTCCGGTTTTGTTTGTCAAAAAGAAAGACAGCTCTTTTCGGATGTGTATCGACTACCGTGAACTTAACAAGCTTACTATAAAGAATTGATACCCACTTCCGAGAATCGACGACTTGTTTGATCAGTTACAAGGATCAAGTGTGTACTCGAAGATCGACTTGAGGTCTGGCTATCACCAACTCAGAGTTTGTGATGAAGATATTCTAAAGACGGCGTTTAGGACCCGCTATGGTCATTACGAGTTCCAAGTGATGCCTTTCGGGTTGACTAACGCGCCAGCAGTATTCATGGACTTGATGAACTGGGTATGCAGACCATACTTAGATAAATTTATGATCGTGTTCATCGATGACATCTTGATCTACTCAAAGACCAAGGAAGAACATGATGCATATCTTAGACTAATTTTAGAGTTGCTCAAGAAGGAAGAATTGTACGCCAAGTTCTCGAAGTGTGGCTTTTGGCTATCGAATGTACAATCTCTTGGACACATGATTGATAGTGAAGGCATTCACGTTGATCCTGCAAAGATTGAGTCAATCAAGGATTGGGAATCACCCAAGACCCCAACAGAAATTCGCCAATTTCTAGGTCTTGCCGGTTACTACCGCCGATTTATCGAAGGTTTCTCCAAGATTGCCAAGCCTATGACGAAAATGACTCAAAAAAGTGTAAAGTTTAATTGGGGTGAAAAGGAGGAAACTGCTTTCCAGACATTGAAGCAAAAGTTGTGTAATGCACCAATTTTGGCATTGCCCGAAGGAAGTGAAAACTTCATAGTATATTGTGATGCTTCTCACAAGGGATTAGGCGCAGTTTTGATGCAGAAGGAGAAAGTCATAGATTATGCATCCCGCCAACTCAAAATCCATGAGAAGAACTACACGACGCATGATTTGGAATTAGGAGCTGTGGTGTTCGCTCTCAAGATGTGAAGACATTACCTTTACGGCACGAAGTGCGTTGTGTTCACTGATCATAAGAGTTTGCAACATATTCTAGATCAAAAAGAGTTGAACATAAGGCAACGTAGATGGTTAGAGTTGTTAATTGACTACGACTATGAGTTACGTTATCACCCGGGTAAGGCGAATGTAATGGCTGATGCGTTGAGCCAAAAGAGTAGACCTAAGCAACTACGAGTTCGAGTCTTGGTTATGAAAATTGGTTTAAACCTCCCTGTGTAAATCTTAAATGCTCAGGTTGAGGCAAGAAAGGAATAGAATTATGGAACAGAAGATTTGTGTGGCATGATTAAGAACCTGAAGCCACGTGCAGACGATACGTTGTGTTTGAAGAATAGAAGTTGGATACCATGTTTTGGTAACTTGAGAGCTTTAATTATGCACGAGTCGCATAAGTTAAAGTATTCGATCCACCCTAGATCGGACAAGATGTACCAAGATTTGAAGAAGCTATACTGGTGGCCCAATATGAAAGCAGAAATTGCCACGTATGTCAGTAAATGCATGACTTATGCAAAGGTTAAAGTAGAATACCAAAAACCATCCGGTTTGTTAGTTCAACCCGTAATCCCAATATGGAAATGGGAGAACATTACTATGGATTTCGTTACTAAGTTACCTAAGACGACGTCTGGTCAAGATACAATTTGGGTAATTGTAGACTGACTCACAAAGTCTGCACATTTCTTAGCAATGAAGGAAACTGACACAATGGAAAAGTTGACGAGACAATACTTGAAGGAAGTAGTCTCGGACATGGGTACCAGTTACGATTCTTCTGATCGTGACCGTAAGTTCATGTCGCATTTCTGGACAAACGTTAACGAGCCTAGGTACTCAATTGGATATGAGTATGGCTTATCACCCACAAACAGATGGTCAAAGTGAGAGGACCATCCAAACATTAGAATACATGCTACGAGCGTGTGTGATGGACTTTGGAAAAGGATGGGACAGACATCTACCATTGATAGAGGTCTCTTACAACAACAGCTATCATACGAGTATTAAAGCTGTACCTTTTGAGGCCTTGTATGGTCACAAGTGTCAGTAACCTATCTGTTGGGCTGAGGTGGGAGACGCTCAGCTCACTAGCCCAGAAATTATTCGTGAAACAACAGAGAAGATCATCCAAATCAAGCATCGTCTACAAGCCTCACGTGATCGACAAAGGAGCTACGTTGATAAGAGACGTAATCCATTAGAGTTTCAAGTTGGGGATAAGGTTATGTTGAAAGTATCGCCTGGAAAGGAGTGATACGTTTTGGCAAATGGGGAAAGCTGAACCCTCGTTATATTGGACCTTTTAAGATTCTCGCCAAAGTTGGAACGGTTGCATATCGACTTGAGTTACCCTAGAAACTAAGCCGTGTTCATAGTACTTTTCACGTCTCAAACCTTAAGAAGTGCTTGTCCGACGAACCGCTCGCTATTTCGTTGGACGAAATCCACGTCGACGACGAGCTCAATTTCATTGAAGAACCGGTTGAAATTATGGACCGCGAGGTTAAATGTTTGAAGAAAAGTCGCATTCCAATCGTGAAGGTCTGTTGGAATTCAAGAAGAGGCCCCGAGTATACTTGGGAGCGCGAAAACCAAATGCAGAAAAACTACCCTCATCTTTTCACTAACCCTGAATCCGCACCTCAAGCCACGTCCTGTGCTTTGAGGACAAATATCTTTTAACGGGGAAAGGATGTCACACCCCGTAAGTTCAGGAAAATATTTTTAAACTCTTTCGATCATTACTTTTGACTTTTATACGTATCGTTTGAATCTGACAGTTTACCGGGAAGTTAAACCGCGTAAATCTAAAAAATGTCATCGGACGCGTCCCGGCATCGGTTATTAATTAATTTAGGCTTAATATGAGATATTTTAACTTTTCTAAGTGTTTCATGATTTCTAATCACTTCCGATATTAATTTTAGGGTTTTTATCCTTTAAATTACGTTTTTCGCGTTTTTGACCAAACGAAACCCCGAAAACCCGCAATATTTTGTGTAAACTCGAGTTACCATCCGTCAAGCATTGTAATGCTAAAAATTTCATTCACCTCCCTTTGGTTGTCATATTGGACGCCTAAAACCACCACAATGTCACCATGCATCCTAAATTAAATAAATGGCATCTTATTTTGGAAGCCCCACCCATGTGTGCATGCAAGTATAGAAAGTGACACATGAGAGTGTCACTCTCTTGTGTAGGCATCCCATGCAACCTCAAACATGTGACTCCTTACACATGTTGACTTCATTTGACCAACCAAGGACCATTTCATACATCTATTGTGAGCCATGATGCAAAATTTGAACCCATTTGGGTCCTTTGGGGTTAGTTCGGCCGAAACCACCAAGACACACCCCTTTGGTGTGTGTTGGTCACATGTGTGCACCTTTGAACCCTTAAAACCCTAAATTGAGCCTATAAATACCACACTTTCTCAAGTTTAGGTCATTTCATTCACACATAGCCTCACAAAAAAATTTGTCTCTCCTTCTTTCTCTCCTTTGGGTCACGACATCAAACATACCCACAAACACATCCATAACTTTTGATTTTCTTCAAGATCCAAGTGTTCTAAGTTCATTTCCAAGGGTTTCTAAGGTAGATCCAAATATTTGTTGGTTGATTTTCAAAGTTTTCTCAAGATTATAAAATTAGGGTTTCTAATTTTATAAGTGGGTTTATAGATCTAGTCATCTTGGGTGTAGATCTTGTGACTTCTACTTGTTTCCTTCATTCTTGTAAGTATTTCTTGGTCACCTCTTGTTTCATTTCTTTGATTCTTATGAGTATTGTTCAAGTTTAAGAGTCCATGTGTTTGTGTTACTTTTATAAAAAGAAATGATAAAACATCTTGACAACTTTTATAAAAATGGAAGTATTATGTTTGTTGTTTTATAAGTTATGGTGAGATGAGTTGAAAAGTGGGTTGCAACAATAGAAATGAAGGGGATTAGGTTAGATTTAGGTGTGGTTTTGTTGTGGATTAGTTGTGAACGGAGATTAGGCTAGACTAGGCACTATTGTGAAGTTTGGGTGGATTTTGGTTGCGTTTTTGACAAAAAGAGCTTGCTGTCCCAAATTCCACACTCCATGTGAACGAGAGGGATTCTTTATACCCCTTTTATCCCATCTAGTTGGCGTGTGGCTTTTCTACTTTGGCCTTGGCCGGCTTGGCTACAACACTTGGCTTTGAGCCTTAAACAAACGGACAATATTAGATTACAATCCAAGCCCTGTTGAACCGGACTAGCCTATTACAATACAAAACCTAGTTTGAACTTTAATAAGACCGATAACATTATTGTTTGACTTAATAAAATTAAGGCTAACAATTCCTTCCAAATGTGAGGGTCTCTTTTACTTCTTTCTCAAACTCCCTCCGGACCACCGAAAAAACATTTTTATAGGAGTTTGGCTTTGGTTTATAATCATTGTCTCACCCTGACGTGAAGAATCTACTTTTGACGTTTATAGCCTATTGGCTTGTTTTGATCTTTCCTTGATTTGCAATTGACTTATTCATTCTGCTTTGGATCTTGATCTTGAGCCTTTATCTTTTTTACTTTGATTTTGAGATCGTTATCTTGCATCCATCTCCTTGACTTTGAATCATCTTGATATTGGACTTCCTTGATCATCGTTATGCTCTATGACAACATACTCATGCTTGTTACATCTTGTTTGACATATATGTTGCCTATGTCAACAATCTTCCCCAAAATAGACTATTCTTTATTTGAAGTTTGAGGCTCTTGTGATGGTTAGGGAAGTTTAGAGTCAACGTATCTTGATGTTGAGCGATTGACTTTGAAAAGCTTGATTTATGAGCATGGTGGTTTAAATGAAAACCTGACTTCACTGGAACGAGGATGCACGAAGCAACCGTCGTCTAACCTGCAATAAGACAGTTAGCAAAAAAATTGAATATGGCTTTCGTCATGTTCATCTTGAGTTCGGTTCTACATTAACCTCCGGTCCATTTTATAGTATAAAAAAACTATACCAGTGACCAGTAGATTCAAACAATCTCCATGACAGGGGTTTCCAGCCAAAGCGATGATCTTCTAACACAGATGCATTAGATTTACCATACTTGCTTATTCTCATTACCGGAACGTCTCAAAGCAGACAACAACGGTAAAGAAAGTGAATTCAGATAGGTTACTGATTTCTTTCTCTGATTAAGTCGTCAATTCATTTACTGGAACCAAAATTTGATATCTTCCAGTTATCACAAGCTTGATTTTATATAGAATCTTTCAAGTCACCTACCAAAAAGCTCTTGTTTGATGTTGTCTTAAGCAGTTTTCCATCTTCACGGTGAAGACTTAAGTTTCACTCAGATGTTTCTGGCAAGATCTCAAGGATAAATGCATAGGACTCTTTGTTACAACTGTGAACTTTATGGTTCAACAAGTGTATTTGACATTGTGTCCTAATGAGATTTATAATTGATCTCTTCTGGCTCTAGACTCGATTTGTGCACTTTTGGTTTTAGTAATCGGAGGCTGGAGCAGACTGCCACCTATTCAATATTAAAAACCAAAATTTCCTCAGAGTGGAGATGTACAATAGATAACGTGTGTATCTCCGTGAACAAATGAGACAAATTTTCTTTTGAGAGAATCCCAAATGGCTGGGAAGGTGTTTGTGCATTGCATCTCAGGGGTCCATGACGACTTTCTTCAATTATCAACAATCATCTTTGTGAGTTTGATAGATTATGTATTGACCCGGTTTCTGCCTAAGTTGTTTGGAGGGCTTCTTCTTTTCAACCCTTTATCCATCCATATATTTTCTTTCATTCTTCAACCCCTTACAATCTTACCAAGACTCATTACTCCACACCTTGTGACTGTTCCAGTGTTAGCTCAATCTTAGTCGGCAGTCTTTCCCTTATACACATTCATCTCTAATCATCCTAAGGTCTGTTATTTTCTAACTATGGATGTCCTTGGTAGATCCCCCGCCGGTTCTTGGTTGGATCATAGGACTATTCTAACCTAGACCACCTATGACTTCAAATGTCGTGAGATTAATAGGTTGTTTGGTATAGAGATCGAACCATAAAACCATTTATACAGACATTTTGAAATACTCCCCCTACACATGTGCTCCGATATTCAAAATTGTTTAGCACATGAAGAAAAGAGTTGCACTTAGAGTCTTAAAGATCACATTCTTCTATATTATATTTTAATCACATTTTCTCAACCCTTATTTTAAATAATAAACACTTAAGTAATTGAAATACCCAAATGAATAAAATTTGACATGGACAGATTCATGGGGAGAAAAATTAAACTACGATATTGCATGAATTCAATTTTCGGATAAGCTCCCCCTTCAACATATATTGTGATACCAATATTTAAAAACTATGACACTGGAATGAAAAATTGATATGACACCACAAAAATATTGAAGACGGAGTGAATGCCTTAGTGAACCAATGTATATTAATAATTGACATTATAAGTTTTCCACATTTTAATTTCACAAAATGGGCTTGGATACATAAAGATGACATTAATTAGATGTTATCCAACACATTAAAAGGCTTTGTTTTAAAAAGCTCCCCCTCAGAAATTGATTCACATAAAATGACATTCTACGTACTACAATTCTTTTAAAACTTATTCGAGGAAGGGAGTGTTGAACACAATTTTGACATTGAAAGTTCTTTTTTTTTAAATTGTGTTCAACGATTTTAAAAAACATGATAGAAGACTTCTCTTCTATTTTTAGAGTAAGCGCACTGAAGTGTACACTTCCCTATTACATTCGAGACCGAGTTATGCATTGAAATGTACATAAGTCATAGAGAAATTTTTTAGAAATGACATGTTTTGAAAGCATTTGAAACTCTTGCTCGAACTTCATTTACACGCATGTGTCGATGTTAATCAACATTTCTAGGTACGTAAATGTTATCGATTCCAAGAGACATGTCGAGAAGATTCTTTTTGGTATTTTTGAAAATTTTCTGATTTTATATTTTTCTATTTTCTTTTTGTTGGTTTTATATTTTTTTATAAATCAAAAATAAAGAGAGAATAAAAATATTTACAAATCGAAGTTTCCATTAGCAGTGACAGTTGTAGCTAGAGTTGAAGTGGATGAAGTTGAATCAGGTTGTTGACGTTTATTTGATGCATCAGTAGTAGTGACAGCGGAAGACTTTAAAACAACTTGATTTTCTCCATTGAAATATTCGTCGAACAAAGGATCGAATAGCAAATCCAGCTCATTTGAATTTGTTACTGTCTCAGCTGCTTGATGAACTTCTGTTGACACTGTGGTGTGAGGCTTGAACCGTTTTGTTCAAACGTCATTTGACATTGAGGTTTGAGGCCTGAACTGTTGTGAACAGACGTCATTTTTCTGTATCATCATCTGTGAATCCACTTTGACAATGGTTTCTGAGATATCAGCTTTTTCAGCAACCATACTCTGAGATTTTCCTTGTTGACATTACATAAGGTACCTGCACTTAAATCAAGACTTTGTTCCTTCTGAACATTGATTGATGTACCTGCACTTACATCCAGAGTTTGTTTGCATTCATGAATATTAGGGATATCTACATTTGAACCATGTGGGGGTTCACTGTCAACCTTGCTTGTGCAAGAGTCGAATAACTTTCCTGTAGGAATCCACCTAAGACCAACAGATTTGAAAATTCTACCCGTGGGTTTCCACCTAAGATCAGATCTAGGAGATGTTTTCTCATACACAACGGAAGTCTTATTAGGAGAAAACCTATGTCCTGTAAAGATCTGCCTACCAGGTTTCTGAGTATGACTCTTTTGATCTATGGGTTTGTTACTGTTTCTGGTCTTATGGGATTGAATCTTAGCACGTGAATTTACTTCCTTTAGGAGTTTTGTTATACAAGCATCATGATTTGCATTAAAGACACACTTATGACATGTAGAACAAACAAATTGTTTGGAATCTGAGAAAGAACTAGAACTCTTAGAGTGATCTGCTTTGGGCACAACCGTTATCGTAACGCGAGTACTCTTAGATACAGGCAAACTCCTAGATGTTTGATTGTTGCTCCTAGGTTTTGGTTTGCTACCATCAGCAGTGCTTTGAAATCTAGCAGAAGGCATCACACTAGTTTTTGAGTTCCTATCTCTTTCTTGTGTCTTTTTCCTAGCTTCATCTAGATAGTGATTATGAACCATGTCATTTGAACTAAATCTTGGCATGTTCTTAGAACTATTCCTAGATGAGCTAGATGCAATCACGTGATCAAGTTTTGCAAAGGCGGATTCTATTTTCTTAGGCAAATAATGTTGAGTGACTGGTTTTGACAAATTCTTATTCACATCAACTTGGGAGGCAAACTGTTGTTTTGACATTTGAGCCCTTTCAGATTTAAACGCATTCGGTTGTCTAACAACTGATTGGTTTCTTAGTGATGGTAAAATCGGTTTCCCCAAGACTGATGTTTTATCAAACTTAGTATCTACACTATTTCCTTTTAACTTCCTTAAGTCATTTTTTAAAGCAGCAATTGCAAAAACCTTTTCCTGAATCTGAGCTTTTAATTCAGCATTATTAGCAAGCAAAGATGTTGTCTGTTCTGTAGTCTTAGATCTCGTGATTTTAATAGAATCATACAAATCTTTGTAATGCTGTTTCAAAGTCTCATTTTCCTTACGTAATGTAGCCACACTATGTTCTAATTCGATGTTCATTGTTTCAAGTACATCAATTTCCTTTTCAATCTTGGCTTTATTACTTGTTTCATTCAAAATTTGACCATGTTGCCCCGATTTTAAAGATTGATTTTGATATTTAAGTTTGAGAGCAATGCAATGTGCTTCCATTCTTGAAAAATCTTTTTGAAATTGGGCAACTGTCTCTTTGAGCAAAATATTTTCAGACTCGAGTGATTGTTTTGAGTATTCAGTTGTCTGGTTATCAGGTGATGAATCAAGCATAGGACTTTTAACTTGACATGTTTCAGGATACTGGTCAACCCTACCTTCAACAATGATTTCAGGTTACTCAGTATGCTGTTGTCCGATAGCAAAGATATTACATTCAGCACTCAATTGTACCTCAGCCATTGGCTCTTCGACATATATGGGTCTGATATCTGCATCATCAACATCTGTATCATTCCCTGACCTGCTGTTGTCATCTTGCATTGTTGAGTCTATCCTAATACTTTTTGTGTCAACCAAATCAGCATCTAATGCTTTACCCGTATCAATCTTACTCTCTTGCGTCTGCATCTGTCTTTTATTCACCCTTCTTTCATACTGTCTTTGATGACGTGTTCTTTCAGCAACGGACTTCTTAACATTACCCAGGTGTTGGAGTAGTGTATCTCTGAAGTGTTGAACCTCGATTCTAGTGTATTCAACAAAGTACGTGTCTGTCATTTGACTGTCATAATCCAATGTAAACTTTGAATCGATGAACTTTTGGAACTGGTTGTTTACCACCCAAAAGGCTGTCATGGATCCATCTTCTTGAAATTCATCTTTGTCAAGTTGCTTTTGTAGTTGATCTACGTTGAGGAGCATTGTTCTTGTAAAAGTATCAACATCTTGACCAAAGAGTGACATGAATGCCCGTTTGAATCCATGTTCGATGCGAGTGCCTTTTAAGTCATCTTTTGAAAGAACTTGAAGGTGTGAATGAAGAGATCGAAAATATGCCATGCATCTTTCTTTTGCTTTTGACATCTTGTATTTGATTGCATGCACATCTTTTGTTTCAGAATTCAAGCTGCATTCCTTTACTAATTTGCTGGATGCAGTCTCTGAATTACTGTCTTCTTTCTCAGAACAAGTGTTTTGTTAGACAACTAAATTAACTTTTAATGAATCAGTATTCAATGTTTGGGTTTGATTTGAATGATCTTCTTGTGTTTGCATCAACGTCTTTGTTTTCACAAATGTATCAAAAAGAAAAAAAAGATAAAAAAAAAAAAAAAAGTGGTCCGTTGTTGATGAAGAATTATCTCAAGCATGTATTTCCGAATGGAATCCATGGTACAGATCATTGCATCATTGAAGGATTGAGCATTATATCTTGTATATTTCCTCATACGCTCTTCGAATTCTGAATTGAAAGCATTTTCAAACTTTGTTCTGAGATTAGTCAAAGTAGTTGTGCAATCAGTCCTAGAAAGTATATCTTTAGTAAGATGTTGTTCATAGTAAATCCCCGTCTTAGCGAACGATCTCTTGTAGATAGGCATGGTGCCATAATCTTGTAAAGTTTCTGAGAGAAAACTTAAATATGACAGAATTTCTTTAAGACTGTGCATGCATCTACTTCTTAAAAGTTGTGTCTTCTCTTGAATGTTAGAAGTTGAACACGAAGAAACTGTGACATTCTGAAGAACACTTGAAGATTATGTTTGCAAATTGGTATTTGACATTTTGATGAAGTTGTGGATGGATATCGGATCTTAAGTGTTATGAAGTGTTGATTGTATTGTGGTGTGAGAGAATGCAATTAACTTCCACGGGATTTTACAACTCTATGATTAAAACCGAGAAGAAAAAGATTACTTGTCGGGATTTTACAAAATCAATAGAAAAACCGTGAAAGTAGAATTGATTTGAAGAAAAATTTGGTTAACCTAAAATTGACATGTTTCGCTTAAACTCTTGCATATTTCGCTTGGTTAAAACAATGCATGTTTCGCTTGTATGATCAAAACTTGTTTCGCTTGAAAAATCAAAACTGCATATTTCGCTTCAGTTTCTATACATATTTCGCTTGAACAAAATCCTGCATATTTCGCTTGACTTGAAAATGCATATTTCGCTTGGCAGTTAAACTTGCATATTTCGCTTAAACATTCAACATATTTCGCTTCGTCTTAAACCTGCATATTTCGCTTCAGCGTCTAACATATTTCGCTTAACATTATCAACATGTTTCGCTTCGACTTAAACCAGTAAGTTTCGCTTAACATTTAAACGTACATATTCCGCTTGAAATTACACCTGCATATTTCGCTTGAATATCAAACGTACATGTTCCGCTTGACCTGTGACATATTCCGCTCGGTGTCTTTTTCAAGTGTGGACCACTTTTACTAGAAAACAAGTAGTCCTTTATCTTGTGAAGCAAAAATATTGGATCTATGTCTCCCTTAGACTTAACCGGTTTGGGACCACAAAGAGGATAAGTGAGACACAAATAAGCCGAAATAAGCTTGTAATAAGCTAGGAATAAGCTCGAAATAAGCAACTAAAAGTTGGAAAACTAAGAAACTAGATTAAAGATCAACTAAGAAGAGACGCGACCCTTGTAAATCTTTGAAATCTAACCCAAAACACCACGTAAAGAAGAAAAAGAAGAAAAATAAGCCAAAATTAATAAGCTTAAAAACAAACAACCTTGGAGCTTATCTAATTCATTAAATGACAACTAGATAAGGTGAAGAATCATGAAGAACAAAGAGAGAATAAGCTTTACAAACCAATAAGCTCCAAGCTTTTTAATCTGTGGGCTTATTAAGAAAAAATAAGCCACGGTTTGCTTATCTAAACCACAAAAATCAAACACTAAACACCCCTTGGCGAGTGATACCACATGTTAGTCCTATAATATAATCCAAACACAACAATAAGCAAACCCAAATAAGCTCTTTGATGAGCCGGATATAAGAAAAGAAGAAAAGAAAACTTCGAAGGTTAGATTAAGAGAGAGAATGTGGTGAGTTACAATGTGAACAAATGCAACCAACACCCTCTCCATGTGCGGAGAGGGTTCATTTTTATACCCAAGCCTTCTAGTAGGCGTATGGGCTTTTCTACTTGGTACCCGGCTGGCATAACAATGGGCTATATGAGCCCGAAACAAGAAAAATTATGATTATAAACCAACCCGTTGAACCCGACTAACCTATTACAATACAAGACCCAATTTGACTTTATAAGACCGATAACATTCTTGTTTGACTTAATATAATTAAGGCTAACAACTAGGTTGCATATTTCACCCTAGACTATAACTGTTTTCGCAAATATTGCATCACATCAAACATTTTCAAAGTGCATACACACTACTTGCTTACTTGCTTACATTACGTGCTTAAATGACATACATATATAATATATATGCCTACATTTCCTTTTGCGTATATTGTACATTTATTTATATAAGAGTTAATTATATAAATACTAGAACATTTTTTAAGACATTGTGAGTGATACAATGGCCTCATTTTACTTCTTAGACATTGTGGGTTGCACAATGGTCTCACTTCGTTCTCAGACATTGTAAGTTATACAATAGCCTCTAAAACTTTTTCATAACCTTATACAATATCGTTTTACACAAAAAAAAACTTACAATGTAGGATACATGGAATTAATGTGAATCTAAGTAATTACAAGTCTTGTATGGCGGGAACTTGTAGATAAGGAGGATTGATACCTAAGATTGGCTATGTTTAACTCGTTCATAAGACCTTTATCTTATTTATTTTAACCGTATACTCGTCAACTATTTTGAACTCCTTGTCGATTTCCCCTGATTGTTTTGCTCCCCGTCTCCGAAGGCGAGTTTTAATCACTCGTTCCATACTCATTAGAACACCGGCATCGTCATGTCATCCACCACCTTGAAGGTCATGTGAGTACGCGTATTGCATCAGAAATTATTAAGTAGGATGATTTATAATCTCTTTATTTAAAAGGATTGGGACGCTTCTTCGTTTAAATAAAGAAGTTGTAAATCACCGAACCATAAGTTTATCAATTCATTATTTACATAAATTGGGACGCTTCTTTACACAAATAATAAATTATGAATGAGTGGGCTTAATGGTATCCAATATGACACGAGTATGAACTTGAACCCAATAACCACCGGAATTCGTCAAGAGGATTTAGAAACACAATGGTGTCATACCACTCAGCGAAAATCTCAAGGCCTCATTTAAACTACCTGATCTCAATTCTTAAGTTACTACTTTTCCCGTTACGAATCCTTACAATCACGAACTATTTGCGGAGCTAGCAGACTTATTACACTTTTGAGCTAATAGACTTAGTTCAACCTCGAACTAGCTGACTGGGTACAACATCCCATCACCGTTTGTTATAGTTATTATCGTTATGGTTGCTGTTGTTGGGTCTTGGAGTGGTCCCAGCTTGTACAACTTTATCAACTAGGTAATGAAACCCCCTTCAACAAGATAAGCATATGTCGATATAGTATTCAGTTGAATTATTCATTGCAGACCAATAGTACACTAATTTAAGTCATGATACTATTTAGTACTGCCAAGTAAGTTAGATACTTACATCCTTTATCCTCATCCGTTATTAATCATCGAACATTACAGATAGCAGAAACAAGACTCTGCCTTAAGACATTTATAACTTTATATAGACATAACCATGCGACTACACTTTCTCCTTTGACGTGTTCACTATTAAGAGGCTTTCTTCATAAAGCGTTTATACCAACTATAAATCTTGTAATGATATTTCTTTAAGATACCTATTCTAATGGATTGGATATCCTGGTCAACCTAGCCGAAATTTATGCAAGTTAAGAAGTGCCGAAACATCAAATTTTGCTGAATAAAGTTATCAGCGTCGTGTTTAGAATTGGTTTATTAAATCTTAAGTCTTTTTCTTGGTCACACCAAGCGGTTAACACAAATTCAATCTCGGGACGAGATTCCTTTAAGGGGTAGGTATTGTAACAACCGGGAATTTTTGGAACTTTAGATGACTATTTTACCCTTTGATTTTTTGGGTCTGACTTGACTTTTTGACGTATGACCTTTTATTGTCCCATAAAAAAACGATTACTGCGTAACCGGTAAATTTTCGGAACATATTTAAATAATAAATCATATTTATTATTACATGTTTGTCGTTTATAAAAAAATTATTTTTAACTTATTTGACTTGAAAACGAAAAGATATATGTTATTTCTAAGTTGACTTATAAAAACGACCCGCTAAATCACGTTTTCACAACTCGGACTCTAAAGCACATTGATGTAAAACGACATTCCGGACAACTTTTCAGTTTTACCCGAGACCCGAAAACAAGCAGAAAATGACTGAAATACCCTCGCAAAATTTTGAACACCACACACAACGCGTACCGACCCGGAAATAATTAAATTACATTTAATTATCACTTTTATTAAATAAAAATATTTAATAAACTAATTAACATTTATTCAAAAGCGTTTATGCAAGTTAAGGTTTTATTTTTCGGAGAAAGTTTATCAGTGATACACAAACAAATAATAAACATTTTTAAATAGATGTTATAAAAGATTTATAAAATAACAGTCGTGTAAATACTCGATTTCATGGAAAAATCATTCTGAACGCAGCGGCGAAATTTTCGTGTCATGAATCAACCATTAACTAGCATAAACGAGTCCCGAACCATTAATTAACAAAATGTACACTTATGGTCCCTGTGGTAATATTTCAACTATGTTACACATGCCACATTTTCTTACTTTATAACATATATATATATGAACCCTTTAGGGTTCATTTACTCATTCATTTTAACCTAGCACCTCTCCTCTCCTCTCTCATTTTCGGCGCCGCTCCGGCGGGTTTCCGGCCTTCCCCCCTCTAGCCAGCCACCACCACCAACATCATCACCCACACGCCACACCACACCATCATTACCCCGATCATCTTCACACCACATCACTACCATCAACATCATATCCATCGTCACCACCCCATCACAACCACGCACCACCACCATCTCCATCACCACAGCCATAGCGGCAACCACCAAAAGGGTGCGTGTGGTTTTATTAAACATCATCAGGGTGCGCTTGGTTGTTGATAAAAACCCGCCACAAGGGTGCGTTTGGGTTCAAGCCACCAGCCGAGGGTGCGTTTTGTTTGGGTTTAACAACAAAAAGGGTGCGTTTGATTTTCAGTCAGCCGGGGTGCGTTGGGTCTCAAACCCACCGGGTGCGTTGGCTTTCATAGCATGACCCACAAAGGGTGCGTGAGTTTCGGGTCAGTCACCCACAAGGGTGCGTTTGGTTTCTTAGAAACGAGCCAAGGGTGCCTTTGGGTTGGCTGCGAAACAACTAGGGTGCATTTGGTTTCTTAGAAACGAGCCAAGGGTGCGTTTGGGTTGGCTACGAAACAACTAGGGTGCGTTTGGTTTTGGTAGAAACCACATAAGGGTGCGTTTGGCTTGGCAGAAACACCCAAGGGGTGTGTTTGGGTTAGTAGAAACACCGTAAGGGTGTGTTTGGGTGAGCAGTTTCACTATAAGGGAGCGTTTGGTTTAGCAGTTTCACTATAAGGGTGCGTTTGGTTGTGCAGAAACGCCACAAGGGTGCGTTTGGTTGAGCAGGAACAACATAAGGGTGCGTTTGGTTGTGCAGAAACGCCACAAGGGTGCGTTTGGTTGCTGTTAACAGCTTTAGGGTGCGTTTGGTGTAGCAGAAACACAATAAGGGGTGTGTTTGGTTTAACAGAAACAACACAAGGGTGTGTTTGGTTCGCTGTTTTACAGCAAGGGTGTGTTTGGTTTATATAAATCAAGTAATAAATACATCGTAAGATTTTATAAATTATAAAACGTTTTTATAAATATAAAACCGGATCTAATGGTGGTTTAATGGTTAAATAAATGTGTTGTGTATTAGTTTGTTTTTGGTGTTTAATAACGTTTGGGGGTGTTTGGATTTGGGGATAATAACCTTAAGGGGTGTGTTTAGGTTTGCAACACGGATCGATTTAATTGAGGGAAACTAATTAACTTTTGTTTATATGGAAAACGTTAAATAAACGAACAGGTCATGCCGAGATTTTTATAAATCGCTACACTTAGTAAACTTTTACCAATCTTACTTTACTTATTATCTTGAAAAGGACGAATTAAATGCCTTAAGAATTATTAGATCGTGAAGAACCGGTAATCAAACGTAAGCTATAATTTTAGAGATTTCATATATCTAATCTGCAACTTTAAACGTGCGTTTATTTTTATAAAGAAACTTTCTATTTAATCATTTGGGGATATTCGGGCGCGTGTCGAATTATTTAGTTTCTTTTATTTATATCATCTTTCTTATATAATACTCGGAAAGTATTATATAATTGGACCATTTTATTTTAATTGTCACCTTTTAGATGTAACACATGTCGCGTATTATATACGCTTCGAGTTATTCTTTTGGTTGTGTATCTTGTTATATAATTCACGGTATGAATTATATACTCGGTCATTTTTCATTATGTAATATATACGGAATATATTACACACCTTGCGTTTACTTTTTGATTTATTTATTTAACCAACCACCAAGCTATTACAACTTTAAATCTAAATCTTTTATCAACGTGTCGCGTTGATGTACTCATTCATCGGAAAACCCAAATACATTATCCTAGGCTAGTAGGATATAACCGTTAAGATAAACCGCAACTTCTTGGTCGAGCCGTTCTGATTTCCGTTTGTGTTGTGCTTTATATGTGCAATTCTGCCAATCGTTCTTCAACATCGATGTGAGTTTATAGCCCCATGTTTTACTTGTTTTACATATATTTTTGGGGTGAGAACATGCTTGTTTGCAAATGCATTTACATGGTTGATACAAATTGGTTTACACACTCATTTACATAGCTCGCTATGAGATACATTACTTGACTTCATTTTTGGTCACAAATACATACTTTACTTTTGAAATGATTACGGATTAGCTTAAGCGGATTGAACGGATAACTACAAGTAAATGCCCGGGTGTTCTTGGAGGGGACACCTGCGAGGGGTACATATTCATTACTGCCCGGGTGTTCTTGGAGGGGACACCTGATGTGGGTACATATGGTTTTCATTACTGCCCGGGTGTTCTTGGAGGGGACACCTATGATGGGTACATGGTGCATCGGTTTCATAAACTTAGAGTAATCGTAATCACTCCTTGGGTAATACATACTTGAAACATTTCGTGATAGTTTTAATTATCATGCATACTTTGAACAATTGCGGTCCAACTTTCATACGTACAATTTGGTGACTATTATAAGGATTGAAATGGTCATGCATACTTTATGAATCTTTTGATTTCAACAATTACATTTATACTTACAAAAATCTATGAACTCACCAACTTTATGTTGACACTTTTAAGCACGTTTTTCTCAGGTGAATTAGATGCTTGGCTTACTTGATGTGCACTAGAGTCTAAATTTGACAAGATTTCATTTATGGATTTCTACTTAAATACAAATGATCAAATCTCGTTGTGTTGTTTTCAAGATTTTCATTGTGATGCAATTATGGGATAGATGTTATATCAATTTCAAGGAAATCAACGAGATTACTTTTCAAACGACACATTTAGAGGTCGTTCTCTTGTATCTGGTGCTACTGTATTATGAAGTAACGCCCTCGGACATATTTCCGCTGCGACACATTTTTGAGGGTGTTACATAATACTTGGATGAATAAAGCAGGTACTAAGCTCAGTAAACTTGATCGCTTCCTTATTTCAGAAGATGTGACTATTCGGCTCCCAGATGTTCAGATTACTGCTCTCGATAGGTTATGGTCTGATCATAATCCTATCCTTCTTTATATTGACAAAACTGATTTTGGTCCCACTCTGTTCAAGACAAGGTATGTTTCAATGATGTTACTGGATTCTACACCAGAACTTTGATGAAGTTCTTATCATGTTGAGATCATGTGCAATGTTACTTTTTTCCCTTTTATTTTCTTTTTGGAAATACACAATTAATTATTGTATTATAAGAGGGAAATGGACTATGTCATAATTAGCAGAGTGAATAGTCACTCTTTATTTTTTTTAGTATACTTATTATTTGGATCCAGTTAACTCTAATGATCAGAATTCCTCTTAAGCTTGTTTAAGGTTTAGTTATGCTAGATAAATCTAACACAACTTAGTTTAAGAAACTTTGTTTGATAATACTAAAGATTATGCGGAATCTAATCTTTAATATAAGAAGAATTCTTCAGTAACACAAAACAATATAATTTCAACAATAAAAGCTCCAATATTATTATTACAAATAATACGAATACTCTTCTAGTATTAGGGTTACAAAACCATGAAGCTATGGAATTTACATTAAGTTAATAACAAAGATTATTAGATTGTGTATTAACTCTATCCCTTACGGACTCCTTTTATACCCAAGCGTCCTAGTTCGATTTACAATATATTACTAAAACTTAGATTATTCTCAAAGATCTATTCTATAAATAACAATCCTTATCTCATAAGTAATCTTGATCTTCAAGCAATCTTTATCTTTCAGCAGTTGTAATCTTTCAGCAGTTGTAACTTTGTACCAGCAGCATTAACTCTTAACAAGCAGTAGTAACTTATACACCAGCAGCTCTTAATGTGTTACATGCAGTAGTAACTACTTGAATATTTTTTCTTCAAACTTCACCAGCAGTACTAACTTTACTCTATCAGATCTTAACCATATACTAGCAGTAGTAACTAACCAGTACTAATTTAAGCAGTACTAAGTTACACTAGTAGTAGTAATATGTGACTAGCAATCTAAACTCTTAGGCATATTTATCATTTAGTAGTTAATGAACAACACTAACTTTTGCTTAGCAGCAGTAACACAAACCTTAGCAACAGTAACTTCAAGATCGTCATGAAGTATTTTAATCCCAACAATCCTCCCTTAAACTTGATATTCTTCAAAATCTCAAGTTTCTTCATTGAAAGCTTCATTAATCACCAGGAGGATGCTTCCAAATACTTCATTAATTCTTGTGCTGTTTTGTGAGAAGTTTAGGAAGCTGATAACACATTTCATTCCAATGATTAGCTTGCAGCTTCCTATTTAGCATATCTATGATTGTAGGTGCTGTAAGAGGATATCTCATTTCTACCAACATATGAATATGCACATTTTGCTTCCTCAATGAATGTACTCCACATGAAACATATAGCTTCAAATCCAATACTCTGTAGTCTGATTGATTTTCCATACATTATCCTCTATATGTGGTTCAAACATTGTCTTCAAATCTCCATATAAAACTAAATCCAAGTCCTCTACTGGTCTTGTTGATCCGTACTTAGCTTTTACCAACTTGTACAAAGTTTCCAAGTCTTCTCTGTCAAAACTTTTAAGCATATGACTGAACACTAAGTACATCTTTGAACTTCCATCAGCCCTGATTATCTGGTAATAGCTTTTCTTCCCCTTTCTATGAATCTTCCAGTCAACAATGCTTGGAGGCTTAGTTGCCAAAGGAATAGCATCAATTGCTACTTCCTCTTTATCAGGAACAACTTCTATTAGTCTTTGAAGCTCTGCTATTTCTTTATCCTCATCCACCTTTTGCTTCTTAATACTTTCTTGTTCTAGCTTAATGCCTGCTCTGTTTGAACTGCTCTCTTGTGCTATCTCTGCTTCAGCTCTTACTTCACTACCTTCTACCAATTCTGTATCTATATCTACAAATGTGTTTACCCTTTTCATAGCTTTGTCAAATAACTTCTGAATATCATCAAAGCTTTTGTTCTTCAATTGATTATGCTTGTATCCAGCCATGTTTTTCAAATAAGTAGACATTGTTTTTCTCTTTTGAGCTTTAGTTGGTGGTTTGTTCCTCTTTTCTTGAGCTCTCATTGCTGCAAAGTGTTTCTTTCTTGCTTCTAAAAGTTGTATAAACAACTTGGACTTCTCTTCATACTCAACTCTCTTGTTTTTTGTTGCATTTGTGAGCCATTTGATAATCAGCATCTATCATTGCTTGTACATTATCCCATGAAACAATGTTAGCTTCTTTAATTTGTTGAGCTTTTTCTCTGGCAAGCCTTTCTTCTTCTTCTTCTTCTTCTTCATTTTGTAACTTGAAAGCAAGTTCTTCATCAAGACTGATTTGATCTTTCTTCTTCATTTTCATAGGTTCTTCTACCATAATCCCTTTGCCTTGTCTTTTGATGGTAGTTGTTGATGGTCTTGATTCTCGTTGTAGATTCACTCTATCTCTTATCACACCCTTTGACTTTTAGTTTTTGCACTTCTGATCTCTATTAATCTCAACACTGGCAGTACTAATCTCAACACTAGCAGTACTAATCTCAACACTGGCAGTAGTAACTACTTTACCAGCAGTAGTAACTGGATCAGCAGTACTAACATCCTTTTTAGCCACATTAATCTCTTTTTCAGCCATATCCTGTCCTACAAACACTTCTTCATCATCAAGAACACCTGTATCAAACATTTCTTCATCACCATACCCCCCCTGAGTTTCATGAACCAATGTAATCTCTGCAACTTTATCAATGTCATTAATTTTCCTCCCCTGTTTGGATGCGTCCTCCTGATCACCCAAACTAGCTTCATCAGAGGAAATCACTCTTGCAGATCTACCAACCTTGTATAATCTTTTAAGCTTGTGAGTTCTTGACCCTCCTTTCTTCTCTAACTTCTTGACTCTCAGTTTCAAACTTGTAATCTCCTGAGCTTGAGCAGTCTTTGTATTCTCTAGGTCAAGGACTCTTTGTTGCAATTTGGTATAAAATTCCATCAATTCATTGAGTTTCAGTCTATCCTCATCACTTCCAGGTGTGTTAACTCCTGCGAGCAGTGAATCATTGGATGTTTTAGATACATTCTCAAACCTAGTTTGAGCAATAGTATCCCCCATGGTTTCTTGGTGCCTGGGACCACTACCTGAACTAGTTCCTAAGGAACTTGGTTCATTAAGTGTTGCCTTGGATTGGGTCTTATTGATGTTACCCTTATCCTACTTTGCATCTAAGCTAGTAGTATTAGTGGCAGCCCTATCCAAACTGTCATCCATCTCCTCATAGACAACCTCATCTGCAACATTGTCTGTAGGACCACTAGGCTGAGGTACCTCAGTGTCCTTTCTCTTTGGCTTTCTTGATCTTTGTTTCTTTTGAGGTTAAGATGTTGATGGTTGAATAATGGTGGGTGTGTGTGTAACAACCCGAGTTTCAGGTCAACGTCTATCCTTAGCTAAGATAGTTATTCTTAATTACGTAAATAATTATAGTCGTTATGCTATATGTGGTTGATGAGAATTTCCAATTATTAAGTGAAGTTCATTCCGTGATTTAGTTTCTATTTGTTTTTAGCATTTAAGAAAGTCAGAAAAATATATTTTATTGCTCCAAGAGCGTAAATATGTTATTTTGTATTTTACGACGTTTCCCTGAGTTTTTGTAAAAACCGTCTTTAAAGGTCGTATTTTATGAGGTTTAACGTTTTATTAATGGGATTTTAAAATGATATTTAGTAGGACAAATTTAAATAATATTATTACGTGATGTTACCGTGTTTGGTCGACTACGTAACGGAAATATAACCATTTTGTATTAAACTTCCAAGGACTTATGAGAAAGAGGGACCTAAATTGCCAATTGATCAAAGTTTACTTCTATAAAAGGAAGCCTTATAATTCCATTATAACACTTTACAAAAAATTTCATCACTTGCCCTCTCCCCTCCTCCTTGCCGTTCAAAAAAACACACACACATAAATCATCATCAAAAATTTATTACTTGCATGCATTTAAATCCGTTTATACCATATTAATCCTTGTTCAATCCTCTACAAATCCCACTAAGAAAACCTTACATGCACTAAGTATTTAAGAAGTTGGGTTTTTGGTCAATTTCTAGTGATTTGGTGTATAAGGAAGTGTTTAGGGGTGATAGATTGTTGTTATATTGAAGTAGTTTGGTTTGAAAAGTTTGTTTTATTGGTCTATGTGGTTTGTCCGATTTCAAAAGGAAGGGGGAAACCATATTTGATCTTTGTTCTAGCTTTGTAAGCACTTGTTTATGTTTATGTCTTGATTAATTAGATGATTATTAGATATATGTGATTATAGCTAGTTGATTCAAGTGCAAAATGGGTTTGAAAGTATTTCAAGTATGAACATATGTTTGATGGTTTTAGTACATGTTAATAGGCTAGTTAAGCATGTTGGAATAATTGGAATTTGACAAAAATGAGTTTTTGTATGACTTTGTGTTGACTTTTGTTGACCAGAAAGTTTGACTTAGTCATAGCGTGTCGAGAAATTTTTGAAATCTAAATTAGGCTTTTGAATATGATAAAGGATGTTCTAAGGTCCGTTTTGATATAAGGTAGACCTTGTAACTCCTAAAAACGAAGATTTTACGGCCAAGTCAAGTTTGGGTCATTTTGGGGTAAAAAGTCAACTACGAAGTTTGACTTTTGAAAGTCAAACTTGCGTATACTTTTGAATATAGTTTATAACAAGTAAAGGGTTCGTAATGTTAGTTAAATTAAGATGAAATGCTAAGTTTGGATTATATTATCCTTACTTTCGGCAAACTTTCTAAAAATGGAAACTTTGTAAGAAACGTTGTAATAATTGATGAATATGTCAAGCGAAATGTTTTGCGTCGCACTTGGAGATTCTAGTATATGATTGTGTATACGTAATAGTGGTATAGAAGTATATATATTTTATATATATATATATTATTATATAATATAATATACTTTATATATATACTATATTTTATTTATATTATATATATATATATATACTATTATATATATATATAATATTTATTATATATTTACTAAAATATTACTATTTATTAGTATATATTAATATAATATTTATTTATATATATAACTTATTTTTTTTTTTTTACTATTATATATAGATATATATATATATTATTATTTATTTAATTTATATATATATACAATATTACGTATACACAATCATATACTAGAATCTCCAAGTGCGATGCATAAATATTTCGCTCTTGACATATCCATCAATTATTTACAAGGTTTCTTACAAAGTTTCCAATTTAGAAAGTTTGTCAAAAGTAAGGATAATATAATACCAAACTTTGCATTTAATCTTAATTTAACTAAACATTACGAACCCTTTTACTTGTGATAAACTATATTCAAAAGTTTACGCAAGTTTGACTTTCAAAAGTCAAACTTCGTAGTTGACTTTTTACCCCAAAATGACCCAAACTTGACTTGGCCGTAAAATCTTCGTTTTTAGGAGTTACAAGGTCTACCTTATATCAAAACGGTCCCTTAGAACATATTTATCATGGTGATTATCAGATTGGGAATGTTACGATCTCAAGCGTTTACTACGTAGAAGGACTTGGACATAACTTATTCTCCGTGGGGCAATTCTATGATTCAAACCTTAAAGTTGCTTTTCGTTAACAACCGAAGGCTGATATTGGTATTTTCATTGGCTATGCACCCACAAAGAAAGCATTTTGAATTTACAACCAATGTACCAGACGAATCATCAAAACAATTCATGTAGATTTTGATGAGCTGACAGTAATGGCTTCTGAACACAGCAGTTTAGGACTCGTACTTCATGAAATGACTCCTACAACAATCAGTTCAGGACTTGTGCCAAACCCTCCTCCTTCAACACCGTTTGTACCATCTTTAAGAACTGATTGGGATATTTTGTTTCAACCATTATTTGATGAACTACTCACTCCTCCACCTAGTGTTGATCACCCAGCCCTTGAAGTCATTGCTCTAATTACTGAAGTAGTTGCTCCAGAACCCGCTACATTAACCGATTCACCTTCCTCAACAACTGTTGACCAAGATGCACCATCACCTAGTAACTCTCAAACAACCCCCGAAACTCAATCTAATATCATTCCTAACGATGTTGAAGAAGACAATCATGACTTAGATGTTGCACACATGAATAACGATCCGTTCTTTGGTATTCCAATTCCAGAAAACCATTCTGAAGCATCTTCTTCTTCGGATGTTATTCCTACTAGTGTGCACACTACTGCTCCTTACTCAGAACACGTTACCAAATGGACCAAGGATCATCCTTTAGATAACATCATCGGTGAACTCGAAAGACCTGTTTCCACAAGACTCCAACTCCATGAACAAGCCTTATTTTGTTACTATGATGCTTTTCTCTCATCGGTTGAACCTAAGACTTATAAAGATGCATTAACTCAATCATGTTGGATTGAAGCAATGCAAGAGGAGCTGAATGAATTTGAACGTCTTGAAGTCTGGGAACTCGTTCCTCGTCTAGATAAAGTGATGGTCATTACTTTAAAATGGATTAATAAGGTAAAACTTGATGAAATGGGAGGAATTCTGAAAAAACAAGGCTCGCTTGGTTGCTCGTGGTTATCGTCAAGAAGAGGGAATTAATTTTGAGGAATCTTTTACTCCACTAGCTTATAACAACCCACAATTTTCATAAATGTAAATATCCATCTATTAAGTTAGATGATGTACAATCTATCAGTTATATATGAACTCACCTTTTTCAGGGAAATTTTTCGCTTTATTGCATTACATTACTTTGCCAATATCTCAATATGCAATATAACCTGCATAACTCAAGTTAACGGACTCAGACAACCTACGTATGGCAATCCTATCTTCATATATGTCAAGCAAACATCATAACATATCAAGTCAATATCACAATATCGTTATTACAAGGTACATTATTTCTAAAAGGTACCATTTGCAACATCATATCAAAACGGTCTTTAAACCATTATCGGATGCCCTAAACCCTAATCTCATGGAAGGGTTAACCTCTAAAGTGAATTCACAAGCTACTAAAGCATATGTACAAGTAATATAACATCTCATTTGAAATATATAATCTCTTTAAAGTGCAATGACACAAATCTCTAAAAACTCAATATACAAGTCATTAAGCATGATCTCTAAAATAGCCATTTTACCTCCATTTTCATTCTAATTTCTTCACCACCACTTGTGTACAAGCTACTACACTCATTATACAATGTATAAACCCTAAATATTCTATTCATAAACTTTCATACATCTTTATGCACTCAAAACCCTAATTCAAAACCCTAAACCCTAAAACCGAGCTATTTTCTAAACCATGACCTGTTTCTTGGATTGTATCCATTGTAAACCCAAACCAACACTCAAATAAGTTGTAATAACTTATTTTACAATCATATCAATCCTATTAAATCATTATTTCATCATTACTTCATTATTTTACTTCACTTGTACGTAAAACATATCCTAAAAACTACCCGTTAGACATTGTTGAAACCAGTCTAATCCCAATAACGAACCAATGGGGGGGGGGGGGGGGGGGGGGGGGGGGGGGGGGCCATTGTAAACTCATAAAATAATTTACAAATCATCATCTATCATTAACTTGGCCAATGTGAAGAAATCAAACTTAGAAAACCTTAACGCATCCAAAAATACCCTAATTATGCCCCTAATTGTGATTTTACCGTTTTCTCAATTTCAACCCATTTAACTTAAACCATGACCAAACTTCATTAATAATACTTATATAAGCTCAGTGATATTTATTCACATTCTTAATCAAAAGTATCAAAAATATAAGAGCTAAGAAAGTCAAGAAAACCCTAAATGAGCCCTATTTGAACCCGTAACCTCGTTTCTTCAATTCTACTCGGTTTTAAAACAAACCAATTGCTAATATTTGCTAATTACCTTAATCCCAGACCTTAACATCTATTTCATCAATCCTTAGTCATTCATAACACAATGTACCTTGTTAAAACCTTTGAACAACATGTCAACCCAAAAATTGACCCGAACCCTTTTTGCTTAATTTTAACCCATTTTAAACCATCCCATGTGCAAATAACTTTCATATAAGTCTTCTAGAAACCTTCAAGCAGCTTATGCACCTACTTAGACCAATCCTTGGTCAAATTTGAGAAGCACATGGCCTTGTTTTTGCTCCATTCAGCCGCGGCAGCAAGAAAGGTTAACAACACATACAAGCTACTTTCCTAGACTCTCCACACTTCATTTTCTAGCTTATACACATCATACACTAGACCTACTATGTGTCAAGACCAGATCATAACCCTTGCTTACTCATTATACCTTCAAATGGGTATAAATAGGGGCCTTGTGTGTTCATTTTTCTTCATCCCCCACTTCCTCCTCTATAACCCTTCATAGAAGCAATCCTTTGCTCTAATAGATCCTAAGTGATCTTAAGAAGTCTCAAGTACAGAAAGGAAGCAAAAGAAACCAAGAAACGAAGCCCCGGAGTCGTTACTCTAGCCGTACGAAGCCGAAAGTCCCGATTCTGACCCGTTTCCAAGCTATAAGCTCAAACCAGGTTCTCTAAGCTTATATTCTGCTCATGTAACATCATAATGTTCATATGATCTTGCTAAAATCATAATATAAAGCTTTGAACTCAAAAACCTAAGTGTTATGCCTTTTTGATCCAAAACCGTACACCCGAAACCCTAATTTCATGTTTTTACTTAAACTATGAGTTAAACTTGTAAACTTTTGTTATAACCTATCCTAATAAGCTATTATAATGTTAAAATAAGTACTTTGATAAGTCATAAGAGAATTTGACCTTAAAACCCGCGTGTTTTCATTTTGAAACCCTAATTTGACCCTTTAAAACCTTTTAACTTAACGAATCGTTAAATTAAACTTATGTTGTGTTAAATCTTCATATTTTAGTTTATTATAACTTATAAATGACTATTGAAATGTTAAAATAAGCTTGCATGGCAATTTGGACATGTTTTGTAATTATAATCATGCAAGGGGTATATATCTTAATTTTAGAAACTTATAACTAAAGGACTAAAATGTCATTTTTATCAAAGTTATAACTATAGGGGTCTATTATGTCACTTTTTAAAGTATAAGGTTTACTTGGTATATCAATAAAAGTTGAAGGACCAAAGTCGTAAAAATGCAAACCCTAGGGGTCTACTTGCAATTTTCCAAACCCTAGGGTCTAAAATGTAACATTTTGAAAAAGTGTAAAATCATATCCAAAACATTATATAACATAACTTTAATTAACGCTCCTCGTGCTTAACATCTCTAGATATTGAATAAAATGCTTAAAACTGCTTATGTTCTAATCCTTATATCATTCATCATCGATGTGCTTTCAAAAATCATGTCCCGGATCCATATCATACCACAATACTAGGGAGCTTCATATTAAGAAGTTTCATCTTGGTATTACGTTCTGTCTGAGTTGTTGGGTTTACGATTTAAAGTGCCCTAGCTCCACAAACGTTTACTAAATGACTTCTAAACTATGATGGCCCGAACGGTGTTATGATAATTTTTATATCAAAACCAACATCGATATCCAAAAACTTATATATACAATCAAACTAAGACTTGCCATATATTAACCCAGGTTGTCTGTGATTGCCGTGTTGAAGCCGTTACTTTCATTCCCTATACATTAGCTATCAATTTCCCTATAACTGTTCAGGTGAGTTCATAGCCTCGCATTTCAATCTTTTTATAAACCCGCGAGGGGGATACATGCTATAAACATGAATGCAATTATTTTTGTATGCTATTTCAATTTACTATTGCCTAAGTAACTGCTTTGCCTTTAAGTCCCCATAATCATGAACCGTTAATTACTCTCCGTAGTAAGCGCGAATGATGTGAATAGGATCAATTTGTGTTGACCTCCCCGTGGTGTATCCAGGTAACGATTAAACCAATTCAACAACATTAGAAAATCAAATTAGCCTGTATTTTTGGCAAAGGTACCCGCAGGGGCAATATATATAACCTAAGGCTTCGGATTTATGAGCTAATGGCAATAAATAAATAAATTATGTTTCATACTGGTGTAAATCAACGTAACCCAAAATATCGCAATTTGCATTCAATTAATAATTTACATAACCTATGGATTCACTCAACCTTTGTGTTGACTTTTTAGCATGTTTTATCTCAGGTAACTAATGGCACGGAGTGGCAAGGACATGAAGATGGAAAAACCGTTATCATTCACACTTTGTAAATACAGATGTTGGGACCTCTCTTTTGTAAAAACTCTGAAGAAATAATGAATGATAACTTATTTTCATAAACGACTCTTTTTGATTCGTTTTCTATGATTATGACTGTTGTACCTTGAAGTAATACCCCAGATTAGCTTCCGCTGCTATATGTAAAAATGGGGGTGTTACAGATTTGGTATCAAGAGCCAACGTTATAGAGAACAAGGTTAAAACCTTAACTATAACTACTTTTCTTTTTCCATCCAAGAAAGTCCTCCGTGCCGCTATATCTCCCGGAATGGTATGTAAAGTTACATAACTATTATATTACTAAATAAATAACTTATGTTATTTACTGCTGGGTTATTAACAGAACGATGTCTTCCCCCGATCGTCCTATTTCTAATTTGGAGGATGTCTTTTCTTCCAATTTCCCAAACTATGTTCCTCCGGCTTCACCGGATTATATCCCGACCTCTCCAGGGAAAACTTACTCCAGTGCTTCCAATACATTTGGAATTGTCCCGCTAACTTCACCGACCCTTTCGTTATTTCCCGATGATCCTTACATGAAAGCCTTACAAGCTTTCTATACTGAAAAGTCACCAATCCCGTCTCCAATTATCATACCACCTAAAACTCAAGAATTCTTTCTCCCATTTTTTTCTCCTAGAAGGACTTCTTTCACCAATGCATTATCCTAAAATACCCATCCCAACCTCAAGCTCTTGAGATTGGTGAAACTTCCCGGAAATCAGCTATCAAACGTCATGAAGAGTAAATTCAGGGTATCCAAGGTTATCTAGAAGAAATCCTTCCTGAACGTTTTGAACCATAAAAGATAAAGGAACAGATTGAAAACGGCATCGAAGGTCTTGGTAAAGGAACAATAATCATCCAACGTGATTTTGACGCCTTAGCAGCAGAACTCCAGCAAGCTCATACTCAGATCACTAAACTCCGGAGAAAGCAAATAGGATCCAACCATAAGATCTCCTTAGCTCGCTACAGAATCGCGGAATTGGCAGAAGTCATCAATGATATGGAAACTCGTCACCAAGAAGACATAGAAAAACTCATGAACTCTATCATCGAACTCCAGAACCGCATTCAGTGATCATCTAGTTTCTAGTTTAAATTCCAGTCTTTAGCTTTAACCTAGCCACGGGATGTGTGGTATAAATAAAAACACTTGTCAAATCTTGACTATGTATAGTACTAAGGCAAGTTGTTCTTAAATACAAAGGCAATCCCGTTATCTACCTTGTTGTTTCTTACCACTTTATTCATCATTCATTCATCATTCATCCATCGTACATTCATCATCATACTATAACCTTTAGATATCACCATTGTTAAAAATGCTTAAATAAAGCATTATTCTTTAAGCATTTCAAGAATAAGCATTTCTCTTTAATCATTTTAAAGAAGAACAAGCATTATACTTGTGATATCATTCTTATTACGTGTTATCTTTTGTTGATAGAATGCCTCCAAAAAGAGCATCAACAACGGAAGCACCAGCTATGACTCAAGATGCCATTAGAAAGTTAGTTGCTGATAGTGTCACCTCGGCTCTAGAAGCTCAAGCTGCGACAATGGCAAGTGCTAGTAATCCCAACAGGAACACCGGTCCTACTGGAACTCCTGCAGTGAAAACGGGAAACTACAAAGAGTTTATCAGCTGTCAACCTTTCTACTTTAATGGTACGGAAGGAGCAGTGGGTCTTATTCGCTGGTTTGAACGAACCGAATCAGTATTCTCTCGTAGCAGATGTGCCGAAGAAAACAAAGTAACTTTTGCTACTGGTACTTTAACTGACGATGCCTTGTCCTGGTGGAATGCATATGCCCAGCCTATGGGAATAGAGCAAGATGGTATGTGCTTAATTACACATACCTTTTACCTTTAAAAACGAGCTAAAATAACCAAAAACGGACTTAAAATGCCAACTGAGATCAGAAAGATGGAAGAAGAACTTTACAATCTGATTGTAAAGGGAAATGATCTTAAACCTTATGTTAGAAGATTCAGGAATTAACGGTTTATGTCCAAAACATGGTGCCACACAAACGAGATAACTCTGGAAGCTTTTATCGGAGGTATACCTCGAAAGACATTGAAGGAAATAATGTTACTGCCTCTAAAACCTCAAACTTTAGAGAGAGGAGGCCATTAACATAGCCCAAAGGCTAATGGTCAAGTAACTAGCATTTCCCAATGCAGGTATTCAAACGACAACAAAAGAAAGTTTGGGACAGAAGAACTTTCACACAAAATTCCCGTAGCAAACTATCGCAACACCAACAATAGTAACAATAATCATCGGCAACAGAAACCGAAGGCAAGAAGCTGGTAGAGCCTATGCTGTTACTTCATCAGAAAACGGTAGGTATGCCGGAGATCTCCCTCTGTGTAAAAGGTGCAATTACCATCACACCGGACCCTGTACTGGTAGGTGTAATAATTGCAATAGAATGGGCCATCTAACAAGAAACTGCGAAGCAAGAAAACACCACCGGAAGTAATCAATTCCCCAGGTGACCAGTGGTTTGCATGCCTGTGGTGAGAAGGGACATACAAAATCAGTGCCAATAAGACCAACATTAGATGCCCAAGGAAGAGCCTACATGCTGAAAGAAAGATATGCCAACAAGACCAAAGTCATTACGTGTTATGTTTCTCCTAAATCAGCATTTAGTCAGGGTATTATTTGATTCCGGAGCTGATAGAAGTTTTATATCCTTATCGCTTGCCTCTATGCTAAATATTCCGTCTATTACACTAAGATACTTTTATAATATCGAAATGCTGACGGAAACTTAGTATGCACAAACCTGTTATTAAAGCGTGCACTCTAAATTTGCTTACTAAAACAACTTTTGAAATCGATTCATGCAATTACATTTGGTAGTTTCGACGTAAGTCATTGGTTATGGAATGGTTATCCAAATTATCTTGCCAAAATTCTCTGTGAAGAGAAGGAAAGTTGTCACATTCCTATCGCGGTGAAACTTATCATTCGAGAGTGATCCGAAGCAAAACTCGGACTAAATCCTCATATCTGTATAAAAACAAAAAGTTTTATATCCCGAGGATGTCAAGTTTTTATGATCCAAGTTGTGGAGGATGGAAAGCAGGACAGAAAAGACTCGATGACATCCTGTGGTCAAAGAATTCCCAGATGTCTTTACTGATAATCTACCTGGTATCCCTCTCCGTTCACAAGTAGAATTCAATATCGACTTAAATCCTCGGAAGCAGGCAAATAGTTCGAAACACCTTATAGATTAGTCCTTCAGAAATGCAAGAGTGTCTAATCAAACTTCAAAGAACTACCCGACCGAGGTTTCATTTGACAATTAATCGCTTGGGGAGATCTGTCGTATTTGGTTAAAAAGAAAGACGGATCTTTCAGAATGTGTATTGATTACCGAGAATTGAATAAACTTACTATAAGCACCGTTACCCACTTACCAGGAACGATTGACTTATTCGATCAACTTCAAAGGTTCAGGTTTATTCAAAAAATGACTTAAGTTCAGGTTATCATCAACTGAGAGTAAGGGAAAGAAGATTTCCTAAGACTGCTTTCAGAACGAGATTACGGCCCTTATGAATTTCAAGTCATGCCATTGGTTTAAAATGCACCTGGCTGTATTGCATGGATCTTATGAATCGTGTTTGTAAACTATCTTGGATAAATTCGTAATTGTGTTCATCAATGATATTTCTTATTATTCTCGCAACAAAGAAGAACATGCAAGCATCTCAAAATAATTTGGAATTATCTCCGAAAGAGAGATTGTATGCCAAGTTCTTTAAATGTGATTTTGGATAATATCGTGCAATTTTCTTGGTCATCTCATCAATAATCAAGGACTTCATGTTGACTGCCAAAATCGAAGGTTAAGAATTGGGAACATCTACATACACCCACAGATGTACGTTAATTTTAGTGATCGCCGGCTATTACGAAGATTTTCGGGGTTTTCAAAGATTGCAAAGCCTTTGACTAAATTAACCCAGAAGAACAAGAGTTATATCTGGGGCGAAGAACAAGAATCAGCTTTTTCAACTTCCTTAAACAAAACTCTGTGAGAGCACCAATCTTGAATTTACAGAGGGAAACGATAATTTTTGTCGTTTCTTGTGATGCATCTCTTTCAAAGGGTTAGGAGCGTAACTAATGCAACGAGGAAAGTCTTTGCTTTTATGCATCTCGACAACTCAAACTCATGAAGAAAACTATACAACTCACGATCTTGACATAACTAAAAAACATATTACATTTTTTAGGAGCAGACTATTCACTCTAAATCTAGAGACACTATTATACGGTACAAAGTGTATAGTTTTCATGATCACAAAGCTTCAAACATATTCTTTGTCAAAAGGGATGAATATGAGGCAAGCCGCATGGTATAGAAACTTACTCGCAGTTATGATTGTGAAAAATTGTTATCAAAACGGGAAGGCAAATGTGTGGCAGATGCCTTAAGTCGAAAGAAACGAATTCAAAACCCCTTCTGCGTTCGAGCATAATCTTATCCGTTCATCCCAAAATTACTCAGACAAATCCTCGAAAGCCCAAAATGAGCCCTAAAGAAGAAAAATGTCAAAAGCGAGACACTAAGAGGAATGGACAATTCATTTGAAATTCGTCCTGACGGAAACTCGTTTTTTGTATCAAAACGAAGCTGGTTACCACTTTTTGGTTGGTTTAAGAGACTTAATCATCTACTTGTCTCATAAATCCAAATATTCTATTTCATAGGGGTCTGATTAAGGATGTACCACGACTTAAAGAAAACTCTATTGGTGGCCTAACATGATGGCAATATCGCGAATTAGTTAGCTAGTGTTTGAACCATGTTCTAGGTTTAAAGCAGAATGTCAAAAGCCATCGGCTTATTGGTACAATCGGAAGGAAATTCCTATGTGGAAATGGGAAAGGATAAAATGGATTTTGTAACAAAGCTACCCTAAAACCACCGGACATGATATGCCATCGGGTGGTCATTGTCGAGCGTTCTTACCAAAATCATCTCATTTCAATTCCATTCGAGCGACTGATTAGTATGGAAACTCGTACAAGGTTATACATCAAAGAAAATAATCCTCGACATGGCGTGCCAATCTCTATCATCTCGGAGGTGACAGTCATTTCACATCCGGATTCTGGCAGTCATTCGCAAAAATGCTTTAGATTACTCAATAGCCTGGAGTAAACATATCACGCTGAAACCGAATGGACAAAGTGAATGAACCATCCAAACATCGAAGACTCATGCTACGTAGCTTGGGTTCTAGATTTCCGGGGAAAGGATGGGTATAAAACATGTACCATGTGGTAGGAATTTTCATACATAACAGGTTATCATAGCAGTATCATGGCAACAACCATTCGAAAGCCACTTTATGACGAAAGTTGTAGATACTATTTGCTGTGGCCGAAAGTTGGAGATTCTTAAGCACAGGACCCGAATAATTCAAGAAACCACTGAAAAGATCATACAAATTCGTCAACACTTGCAAGCTGCAAGAGATCGACAAAGAGGTATATGCCAATATAAGACGGAAGCCTTTGAATTATCAAGATTGGAGATCATGTTTTGTGAAACGTATCACCCCGTAAGGGTATCTTTCGATTCGGAAAACAAGGAAAGCTTAATCCACGATACATTGGACCATTCAAAATTCTTGAACGAATTAGCCCAGTGGCGTACAAACTAAAGCTTCCTGAAAAGCTTAGTAGTGTCCACAATACTTTCCACGTTTCTAATCTTAAGAAGTGTTATCCGACGAATCTCTCGTTATTCCAATGAAAGAACTTCAACTCGACGACAAGCTCAACTTTGTAGAAGAACCAGTAGAAGTTATGGACCATGAGATCAAGCAACTCAAGCGAAGTCGTATTCCTATAGTCAAAGTACGATGGAACTCTAAAAGAGGACCAGAATTTAACATTGGGAACTCGAGACGAAATTTCGTGCCAAAATCTCCACATCTATTTACCATCATCACTTCAAGTTCAATTATATCTGGAGATGAGATTTCTCATAAGGGGTTGGAGGACTATAACAATCACAATTTTCATAAATGTAAATATCTATCTATTAAGTTAGATGATGTACAATCTATCAGTTATATATGAACTCATCTTTTTCAGGGAAATTTTTCGCTTTATTACATTACATTACTTTGCCAATACCTCAATATGCAATGTAACCTGCATAACTCAAGTTAACGGACTCTGAAAACCTACATATGGCAATCCTATTTTCATATATGTCAAGCAAACATCATAACATATCAAGTCAATATCATAATATCATTATTACAAGGTACTTATTCTAAAAAGGTACTTTTGCAAGCATCATATCAAAATGGGCTAACCCCTAAAGTGAATGCACAAGCTTTCTAATGATATGTACAAAGTAATATAAATCTCATTGCAAATATATAAGCTCTTTAAATCAACCGTACAAGTCCTTAAAAGCTCAATGCATAAGTCATTAAGCTTAATCTCTAAAATAGCCGTTTTACCTCCATTTTCATTCTCATCTTCCTACTATCATTATGTTCAAGCTATACTACACTCATTTTAAAACTTGAAAACCCTAATTATCCATTCACAAGCTTTTCAAAACATCTTTATACACTAAAAACCCTAATTAAAAACCCTAAAACCCTATTATATAAACAACGAGTAGTTTCTAAACCATGACCTGTTTCTTGGTTTTATCACGTGTAACCCAAACCAACACTCAAATAGTATGTAATAACTTATTTTACAAATCTTTATCATTATTCAATCAATTTATTTCATCATTACTTTTCATTTACTTCCTTGTACGTAAAACTATATCTTAGAACCCTAAATATACCTAATTGGTTCATTTAAACCCGTTTACTCGTTTTAAACCATTCTATCCCAAAAATAACAACCAAGGGCCATTGTAAACTCATAAAATGATTTTACCAAATCTTATCTATCATTAACTTGGGCAATGTGCAAGGAATCAAGCTAGAAAAACCTTAACGAATTCCAAAGAAACCTTAATTGTGCCCAATTGTGACTTTTTTGACCTTGTTTTCTCAATGTTCACCCATTTTAACTTAAACCATACGACCAAAATTAATTATATCTTATATAAGCCTAGGATTTTGTATTCCATCATTCTCTAATTACTCAGTATGGCCAAAATATAAGTCAAGGAAAAGTCAAGAAAACCCTAAACATGCCTATTTGAACCCGTGACTCGTTTCTTCAATTCTAAATCCACTTACTAACCAAAACCAATTGTAATCTTTGCTAATTACGTTAATACCAGACCTTAACAACCTATTTCATCTATCCTTATTCATTATAAACACAATGTAGATCTCCTTGGAAGTACCTCTCCATTGAATACACGTCAAGCCCAAATAAAACTGAACAGAACCACTTTTCCTTTATTCCATTTTGCCCATTTAACAATGCTTACCATGTGCAAATGTCCACCCAAAAAAAAACTTTTAGGACCCTTTATAGGCAGTTACTAAGCAACTTTGACTACCTCCATGGGTCAAAATACGAGAGCGCATGCCCTCTCTTTTTCTTCTCTTAAGCCGGCGGCAGAGCAAGGGGGTCAGCACATCTTATTAAGTACTCTTGACCTTCCACTCCTTATTTTTGCTAGCTTAACACATCTCATAATCGCTTTATACATGGTGTCTAGGTCAGAAATGAGGCTTGCTTACTCTCCTTGAACTTGAAAAGTATAAATAGAAGCCATTCCTTGTGCATTTCTTCTTCATTCACCACTTCTCCTCATAACCTTATAGTAAGAACTCCTGATCAATATTGAATTTAATAGATAATAAAGAAGTCTCAAGTATAGAAAGGAAGCAAAATAAACCAAGAAACAAAGCTGAAGAGTCGTTACTCTAGCCGTACGAAGCCGAAAGTCCCGGATTCTGACCCGTTCCAAGCTATAAGCTCTCAAACCAGGTTCTCAAGCTTATATTTGGCTTCATGTACGTCTGCTGGTTCATATGTTCTTGCTAAAATCATAATATAAAGCTTTTGAACTCAAAAACCCCAAGTGTTATGCCTTTTCTGATCCAAAACGTTTACACCCGAACCCTAATTTCTGTTTTTACATAAAACTATGAGTAAAATTGTAAACTATTTGTTATATATCTATCCTAATAACTTTATAATGTTAAATAAGTGCTTGATAGTATTAAGAGAATTTGACCTTAAAACCCGTGCGTTTTCATTTTGAAACCCTAATTTGACCCGTTTTACCTTTTAGCTTAACGAATCGTTAAATTAAACTTATGTTGTGTTAAATCTTATAACTTGAGGTTATTATAATTATAAATGTCTATAAATGTTAAATTAAGCATTGCATGGCATTGGACATGTTTGTAAATTAAAATGCACTGCAAGGCGGGTATATATCGTAATTTCAGAACTGGGTACTAAAAAGGACTAGTGTCATTTTATTAAAGTTATAACTATAGGGCTATTATGTCACTTTTTAAAGTTAAGTTTACTTGGTATATCAATAAAAGTTGAAGGACCAAAGTCGTAAAAATGCAAACCCCAGGGGTCTACTTGTAATTTTCCAAACCCAGGGTCTAAAATGTAACATTTTGAAAAAGTATAAAATCATATTCAAAACATTACTAGACATAACCTTTAATTAAACATCCTCGTGCTTCACATCTCCTGATATTGAATAAATGCTTAAAACTGTTTGTTTCTACTCTATTTTATCATCATCCACTCATCGAGTGCTTTCAAAAATCATGTCCGGTACATATCATACCACAATATCGGGAAAGCTTCACTATTAAGGGACGTTTCAATTTGGTACTACGTTCTGTCTGAGTTGTTAGTGTTGACGATGTAAAGTGCCCTAGCTCCACAAACGTTTACAAATGACTTCTTAACTATGATGGCACCAAACGGTTGTTTATGATAATTTTATATCAAACAACATCGATATCCAAAAACTTATATATACAATCAAACTAAGACTTGCCATATATTAACCCAGGTTGTCTGTGATTGCCGTGTTGAAGCCGTTACTTTCATTCCCTATACATTAGCTATCAATTTCCCTATAACTGTTCAGGTGAGTTCATAGCCTCGCATTTCAATCTTTTTATAAACCCGCGAGGGGGATACATGCTATAAACATGAATGCAATTATTTCTGTATGCTATTTCAATTTACTATTGCCTAAGTAACTGCTTTGCCTTTAAGTCCCCATAAATAATTCAGGAACCGTTAATTACTCTCCGTGTACGCGCGGAATGATGTGAATAGATTATTTAGGATGACTCCCCGTGGTGTACCCAGTTAGTGTAACCAATTGCACATCATTAGAAATCACGCGGGTATTTTGGCAAAAGGTGCCCGCAGGGGCAATATTATCCTTATAACCTAAGGCATCGGATTCATGAGCTAATGGCAATAATAAATTATGTTTTCAATACAGGGTGTATATCAACGTAACCCAAATATCGCATTTGCATTCAAATTATATTACTTAAACCTATGGATTTCACTCAACCTTTGTGTTAACTTTTTAGCATGTTTTATCTCAGGTAACTAATGGCACGAGTGTAGTGGTTAGGACATGACGAGGAAAACACCGTTATCATTTCAAACTTTATTGTATAGATTTTGGGAACCTCTCGTTTGTAAAAACTCTAAATAAATAATGAATGATAACTTATTTTCATAAACGACTCTTTTTGATTCGTTTTCTATGATTATGACTGTTGTACCTTGAAGTAATACCCCAGATTAGCTTCCGCTGCTATATGTAAAAATGTGGGTGTTACAATTCTTCAGCTTCATCTGCCAATTGTTTTAGGGTTTCCGACGTAAAACTTCGCATTCCTAGCTTGTTGATGAGAAATTTAATTCTTTCTCTACCAAGGGCTTTAGTGAAGATAACCGCCAGTTGATACTTCGTATTGACAAAGTAAAGCTCTACTACTCCGTTCTCAACTTGCTCTTTTATGAAGTGGAATCTGATGTCAATATGTTTTGATCGAGAATGTTAAACATTGTTGCAGCATAAGGCAATAACGCTTTTGTTATCACAATACTTTGGATTTTTATTGAATCCAAGGCCATAGTCGATAAGCTGTGATCTTATCCAAAGGACTTGAGCACAACAGCCAGACAAGGCAATATATTTAGCTTCCGTACTGGATATCACAGCACTTTTCTGCCCTTTTTATGACCAGCTAACAAGTTTGTCTCCTAATAATTTGATACTTCCAGATTGTACTTTATTTCGTCTAGTATCTTAGCAACCCGCATGATCAGCGTCTGCATAAGCTGTTAGAGCAATAGATAGGAATCATTGAGGATACCAGAGAGTCCCCTATAAACGGTTCCTTTAGGTATTGAAATTCTTTTTACAGCATGTAAGTGCTTTTTTTCGATAGGCTTTGCCTGTACGCGGCACCCAGGCATACATCTTTTTTAAATGTTAAGGTCTGTTTACTGGCATGTGAGATAACATAAGGGTGACCACAATTTCCACGAGTGTGTGTAGGGTTAAACGGCTTTCCCTTGTGTAATCTTCATCAGTTTGGGATTATTTCTACCATGGGAGTATCCACGGGGTCACTAGATTCCATACCATATTTTTTCAAAGATTCTTGAGCATATTTAGACTGGTTTAGAAAGATGCCTCTAGGACTTTGTAAAAGCTATCGTCCTAGGAAAAAAGCGATATTTTGCCCTTTATTGACATCTTAAATTTTGAACACATTATTTTTGAAAATTGGTCACATAGTTCAGGTGTAGTAGACGCAAAGATTATATCATCAACATATATTTGTACCAGGAGAATATCTTTGCCTTGTTTATGCATGAAAATGTGGGAATCACAGTTCCTTGAGAAATTCTGAGGAGAGTAGAAACTTCAACAATAGATCGTACCACGCGCGAGGAGCTTGTTTCAACCCATAGAGAGCCTTCTTAAGCTTGTACACATGATTCAGATTATCTTGATCCACAAACCCATCTGGTTGGCTGACATAAACTACTTCGTGCAGAATGCCGTTCAAAAATGCCGTCTTAACATCCATTTGGTAGACGATCATACAAGAGACATATAGGAGAGGACGTCATCATATCTCCAAGAGACAGTATATACAGATTGTTTTCTCGAGATCCAGTCAATAGATCAACACCTTCTAGATTACGAATGAAGCAGGTGTGTTGACGAAAAGCAACTTCAAGGTTCGAATCACAGAATTGCCCCACGGAGAATAAGTTATGTCCAAGTCCTTCTACGTAGTAAACTCTTGAGATCGTAACATTCCCAATATGATAATCACCATATCCCAATATCTTTGCCACGTGATCATTTCCAAATTTGACAGTACCCAAAAATTTATTGACAAAATTGGTGAGCTGAGAACGATCTTCGATCATATGCTTGGAGCAGCCGGAGTCCAAATACCAGAGAACAATTTGGATGCCCTGCATTCATCAAGAAAGGAAGATGGAACATCAGAAACTATGGATCCCCAAGATTTACTGGGTTCATTTTTATTAGCAGATAAAGATTTAATATTCTTAGGTTTGCTAACGGGAACATTAGTTTTAGATTTCTTAGGTTTCCTTGAGTACACCAATGTTACCACAGGCTTAGGTGTATCACTTTCTAGAGCAGTTGGTTTCCTAAGGGGCACTTCAGCAGTTGTAGTTATCCTAGTTAAAGGGCACGTATTTCCTACTATAGTGAAGGTCCGAACAGTAGGTCTCCAAGTGTATCCAATATTTGTGAACACTTTTCCTGTTGGTTTCCAAACTTTTCTCTTTGAACTTTTCTTAACAGATTTAGATTTAGTACAAGCATTCACATCATTGATAAAATCAAGAACACACAAATCATGATTATCAGAAAGCATGCAACCATTACACTTAACACATAAAGGTTTAGAATTCACATTAAGCTTGGAATGCTGCACATTTGCATTTCCTTTAGGTTCAACAAAGCAATTCTTATTTCTCAAACTAGACTTAACAGCCTTAGGGTGAGCTTCTACTTTATTCTTCTGAGTACTATTTGGTGTTCACTTAATCTTATATTTCTTTGTATTGCCTGAAGGCTATGATCCACTAGCACTAGTAGACGGTTTTACTCATGTAGAAGACAACATAGGTTTGTTAGAAACTAGGTTTGATGAAGAAGTTGTTTTTGTGTTTGTGTTTCCTGATGATGTGATGGGCTCGGTGAATCTAACTCTTTTGTCCTTGTTCTTTGGGGTGACAGCCATTAATTTTTCACCAGAATTGTTGATACTAGGGCAGGTTATACTGATGTTTGTAAGCAACTCCTGAATTCGTTTAGTATACCTATAGGTAGATTCTAAAGAATGATCTAGTGGATAATTTGATTTAACATGTTTAACTAGATCCCTAAGAACTGCAGCTTCTTCCTGAGTGTGCTTAATATAGGCAGAGTGAGCTGTCTTATTATTCAACAATTTAGGTGTTATTGGTTCCACATCAATCTTAAGCATCTCTGGATCAATAGTGTGTTTCGTAACAACATTATCAACTAGAGCTTTTCCTTTAAGTTTCCTTAAATCATCCTTGAGAGCTGTAATTACCAAAACTTTTTCCTGAAGACTAGCATTTAAATCAGAGATTTCCACAGACTTTAGATTGACTTGATTAATTAAATCATCACATTGTTCTTTTGATCGAATACGTGCTGGTTTAATCGAGTCATAAAGTTGCTTATAGGTCTGTTTCAAATGCTCATTCTCAGCAATAAGCTTTGACACCCTATGATCCAATTCAATATTTATTGTTTCAATCTCCTCTAAGTCCTTTTTAATCTTATCCTCATTCATTTTTCCACTTAGAGATTTAATTCTCTCTTTCAACTTCTTTATGACCGTGTCTTTCTCTTGGGACTGAGCTTTCAATTCATTTAATTCAAAATATTGATCAAAACTTGGAGCACTTTGATTTGAAACAGAATTGTCCCTTTGAAAAATTTCCTGATTAAGTTGAGTATCAACTTCTAAAGAGATGCAATGTTTTTCAAGAGTGGTAAAACTTCTGAACAGTTTATCGTAAATCTCTTTTTCAACGAAATCCTTTTTGTTGAGAAGCTCAGTCTCAAGTTTGAGACACTTTTTACATTCATGCACATTCACAGAAGCATTATCCACAGAAGAATTCATAATTATGTTCACAATATCTTTGTTAATGACTTGTTCCAAGAGTCGTTCGGACAACCTGCATTCATTAAGAGAGGAAGATGGAACATCAGAAACTATGGATACCCAAGATTTACTGGGTTCCTTGTTGTAAGCCGATATAGATTTAGTAACCTTAGGTTTGCTAACAGGAAAATTAGTTTTAGATTTCCAAGGTTTCTTTGAGTAAACCAATGTTATAACAGGCTTAGGTGTATCACTTTTTAGGGCAGTTGGTTTCCTAAGGGGCACTTCAGTAGTTGTGGTTATCCTAGTTAAAGGGCACGCATTTCCTACTATATTGAAGGTCTGACCAGTAGGTCTCCAAGTGTATCCAATATTTGTGAACACTTTTCCTGTTGGTTTCCAAACTTTTCTCTTTGAACTTTTCTTAACAGATTTAGATTTAGTTCGAGCATTCACATCATTGATAAAATCAAGAACACACAAATCATGATTATCAGAAAGCATGCAACTATTACACTTAACACATAAAAGTTCAGAATTCGCAATAAGCTTGGAATGCTGCACATTTGCATTTCCTTTAGGTTCAACAAAGCAATTCTTATTTTTCAAACTAGATTTAACTGTCCTAGGGTGGCCTTCTACTTTATTCTTCTGAGTACTACTTGGTGTTTGCTGAATCTTATCTTTTTTTGTATTGCCTGAAGGCTATGATCCGCTAGCACTAGTCGACGGTTTTACTCCTGTAAAAGACAACATAGGTTTGTTAGAAACTAGGTTTGATAAAGAGGCTGTTTTTGTGATTGTGTTTCCTAAGGAAGTGACGGGCTTAGTGAATCTAACTCTTTTGTCCTTATTTTTTAGGGTCACAGCCACTAATTTATCACTTGAATTATTAATGCTAGGGCATGTTTTTCCGATTATTATAAGCAACTCCTAAAATTGATTTGTATACTTATAAGCAGAGTCTAAGGAAGTATTTAGAGGATTTAGAGATTTTCCTTGTTCTACTATTTCCTTAAGAATCGCAGCTTCTTCCTGAGTGTACTTAAGGTAATCAGAGTAAGCTGACCTATTGTTCAACAATCTATGGTTTAAATATTCCACATCAATCTTAAGCATTTCTGGAGCAATAGGTTGTTTGGTAAAAACATTATCAGCTAAATCTTTTTCTTTAAGTTTCCTTAATTTATCCTTGAGAGCTGTAATGACCAAACCTTTTTCCTGAAGACTTACATTTAAATCAAAGATTTCCACAGACTTTTGATTGACTTGATTAATTAAAGCATCACGTTATTCTTTTGATCAAATACGTGTTGGTTTAATCGAGTCATAAAATTATTTATAGGTCTGTTTCAAATGTTCATTCTCAGCAATAAGTTTTGACACCCTATGATCCAATTCAATATTTATCGTTTCAATCTCTTTTATGTCCTTTTTAACCTTATCCTTATTCATATTTCCGCTTAGAGATTTAATTCTCTCTTTCAACTTCTTTATGACCATGTCTTTCTCTTGGGACTGAGCTTTCAATTCATTTAATTCAAAATAATGATCAAAAGATGGAGCATTTTGATTTGAAACAGAATTGTATCTTTGAAAAAATTTCTGATTATGTTGAGTATCAACTTCTAAAGAAATGTGACGTTTTTCAAGAGTGGTAAAACTTCTGAATAGTTTATTGTAAGTCTCTTTTTCAATGAAATCCTTTTTGTTGAGAAGCTCAGTCTCGAGTTTGAGACACTTTTCACATTCATGCACATTCACAGAAGCATTATCCACTTCAAATGTATTTGACTCTAAACGATGTTGTTCCACAGCCTGTTCCATTTGATGAAAGACATTTTGGACTTCAGAAAGTTCATCAGTCAAATATTAATTGAATGTATTTAATAAGTCCTTCAGTGCTTTTACAAATGGAATCATTTCGTCCTTAAAACAAGCTTTTGTATGTTCAAACCCCCATGAGCCCTCAGTGTGGTCGTGGTTCTTTCTTTGACAACCACATCAAAACCAGCAAGATGGTGTTTGGGTTTCTTCAAACTCGTATTTACCATGCTGACTTTAGGAAGTTCTTTTAGAATCTAAACTTTGGTGGGTCTATCAGAAGGATTAGGATCTGAAGAATTCATAGAATTTTGAGACCAAAAGGCTTGTTCAGCAGATACTTCAGTTTGTGGAACAAATCGTTTTTCAAAATCTTGAGAAAGTTGGTTGAGAGCAGCATAATCGACTGGTGTTGTATTAACTTTCTTTTCTGACATCATTGGATCCTGTTGTTTTAAAAGCATTTTTGAACGACTCTCTTCAGCAAGCATTAGGGTTTCTTCAGAGTCAGGAATTACAATAGCACTTGTATTCTTAATGACATTACCATCATAAAGCTTTGGTTCCAACTCCTGAGCTTTCTTCAGATAGAAAGGATTTTGAAAACCTAGAGCTTGTTTAGTGGTATGATCATAGAAAAACTGAGGTTTTGTCAACATGTGAATAGTTTCGCAGATTGATCTCTTTTAAAAACAATAGTATCTATCTGTTTGATCTTATTTTTTTAAAGCAATCTCTCTATCAATATTTCTAGATTCTTCTTTCTTAAAATCATTTTTGAGAAGAGTAACTGTTTTCATTAAAGATTCTTTTTCTTTTAAATGTTCATAAAGAGTTTGTTTAGGACGATCGATCTCTATAGACTGTTCACATAAATCTGAAACATTATCTTTACTCTTGAAATCAAAACTTTAACTTGTTCTTTATATCTTTCAAGATCATCAGTTAAAGTATCATTGACACTTTTATTGTCCAGATTTATCTTGGTACAATTAACTACTTAGGTTTTTAGTTGTTCAATATAATATCAGTGTATCTTATTGTGTAGATGAGTTAGAATTCTAAATAGTTGCCTGTTGTGATTCTGTCACATACTGAGAATAAGGAATGATATTGCTATCACTAGTTATTTCAATCTCTGATTGGTTCACAACATTTGACTGTTCAGAAGATGACACCACCTACACACCTTGATTAATTATATTGTTATCCACATTATCAAGATTGTGCACCTCAGCGAGAGCATCTGAACCATAATGAGATAAATTCGCCATGAGAGCAACTTTGGAAGTGTTGAGTTCATCATAATCAGAGTCATATGCATCCAAATTATTGGCTTGATAAGCAGCATTATGAGAAATGACAGTCTGTGTGGCTTGACCTTCTGCAATTCATGGATCTGCCAAACATGCTAGTTCCTCCTCATGTAGAATTTGACCATTTCCTTGAGCTTGTACCAGCAACACTTTATCCTTAAACCACGAATCTTCCCGTTTCCTTTTAGGTTTAGTGCACTGTTTGGACATGTGTCCTTCCCCTTTGCAGTTGTAACAAATAACAGTCCTCTGTTTCCTAAAATTGCTTCTACTTGCTCCTGCAGTATAGATCCTAGTCGTACCCATAGCAAAAGAAATTTTCCTCCCCTGAACTAGTTGTAAAGTCACTCTTCCATCATTAATGGTAGCTTATTGCCTAGGGTTTGACGAATTCCTCCGCTGGTTATTGGTAGCAGGATAGTGAGATGTGACGACAGCTAATAGGAATGAAATCATATGGTTGATGGCATCGATGGGATCGTCACCTTGCTTGAACACTGGAACAGTTAGACCTAAGTCTAGTTGAGGAAATTCAAATTGTTGTTGTTGGTTAACTGTGGGAGCATATTCCAATTGAGGGATGGATGATGGTGGAGAATAAATGTTGTGGTGAACTGATGATTGATAATCATTGGATGGATAAGTGATTGAAAGAGGTGTTGATGATTGAGTGTTTGAGTATTGTTGAGACTGATAAGGTGATTCATACCGTGGAGACTGATATAGTGAAACTTGTGGTTGAAATTGAGAGTTTTGGTATGAGTTCTGATGAGTTTGATAAGGAGACTGGGTCATTTGATGGGTTGCAATCAAAGCAAGTGGATCTGAGTTGTGTTCATGCATTAAACAAACTTCATTTGCATGAAATTCATGTTATCCCAAGTAAGCATGAAGCTGATCAATGTTAGTTGTGTGCAAATCCCGAACCAGTTTGACATCAGTCACAAATTTGCTCCACTCGGAAATAAGAGTATTCAAAAACTTGTTGTTCACTTGAAATTGTTCCAGTTTCACATTGTAGATGTTCATGTCATTGAGTATTAGTAAAAATCTCAAGTAAAAATCATGTAGTATTTCCCCCTTCTTATAAGCTAACTTATCGAATTCATCATATAGCTTACACTCTCTTTCATGTTTCGTCAATGAAGTTCCTTGCATGAGAAGTTGAATTATTTCCCAAAGTTCCTTGGCTATTTGATGATTGCTAACTAGTGCATAGAGCTTTGGTGGTAATCCTTGGAGAATGATATTTGTTGCCTTGACATCACAATCAGCTTGAATTGCTTCCGTAGCAGATAACTCTAAATATTTCTTTGGTCTAGTCACTTTATTCTCCTCAATCGTAGGCCAGATTAGTGGACCATTTTCAACGGATTCAAGGATCATTCGTCCATGTTGTCTATTCATCATGTATAGCTCCATTCTGCTTTTCCAAGAATCGTACATATCCTTTTCCAACATAGGTGGACGATTGTCAGCACCCGAAAGAATCGCTTTGTCAGCAAGAGTTGCCATTAAAAAAATTGTATGTTAAAAGATTACTGTTTGATCGAACGGTGATTGAAAGAAATTGTGTTTGATTAAGTTGTCTTTTAAGTGTTTTAATTCTTGAAACTACACAGGATTTTACAATTCTTGACAAAACCGGGAAAAACAAGTTAGTGTTTCACGGGATTTTACAAGTCAAAGAAATAAACTGTATAATTTTGAAAAGTAAGTAGCTCGGTTTCAACTGAAATAGAATTGGTAGTTCGGTACTAACTGAAAATTTGTAGTAACTACAGAATTGGTAGTTCGGTTTCAACTACAGAATTGGTAGTTCGGTTTGAACTAAAATATTGAGTAGTTCGGTTTAAACTGCAAGGCCAGTTGTTCGGTTAAACAAGAAGCCCAGTTTTTTGGTTAAACAAGAAGCCCAGTTGTTAGGTTAATACAAGAAGCCCAGTTGTTCGGTTAATACAAGAAGCCTAGTTGTTCGGTTAATACAAACTTTAGTAGTTCGGTTAAACTAGAACCCAGTTGTTCGGTTGAAACACACTCGAAACTCAAAATTTTAAAACACAAAAGGACACCTTTTTTATGGTTGTTTTGCAAAAAATCTTGTACAACTAGTGTTACTAAACCTATAGGAACAAGAAAAATGAAAACTTTAAGGTTTTTAAGCCGAAAAATGTAAAATCAAGATTTTGTTCTTTGTAAAGTTTTCGAACATAAAGAGTAACCAAAAGTGATGTTTTTCTTGATTCAAAGCTTGTACACCTATATTCTAAAGATACTAGACCAGATTTACCAAGGTAAATGATCCTTTAGTGTAAAATATTGCTTCAAAAAACAAAGAAAAACAATAAAAAGGACGCACGGTTTGCAAGTAAAAACGAACCAAAACAAAACAAACACAAAGACTAAACAAATAACTCCATGGCTCTTGATACCAATTGAAGACTAATTAAATAACATACATAAAGAGGGAAAGAGAGGAGATTCTAGAGAGAGAGTGGTTGGATAAACACTTAGAGAGAGAAAGTAAACATAGAAATGAAAATGCATTAGAATGTGTGAAAAATGTACAACCAACCACCTCTCCAAGGCATGGAGAGGTGTATAAATACCTTAACATGTCTGGCCCATGGATAGGCTTTACATGGGCTTTCCATGGGCTTTTCCTAACTTTGGCCCGGTTAGCTTACTAAATAATACTTTGTGGACTACGAGCTAGAAACATAAAATACGTGGAGTGACCGGTCCTTTTTTAGATTCCTAACATTAAGTCTAATACTAGGATTAATAAGATCTAAGCTACCCTCTATACTACCAAAACATGGGGATCAATGAAAGGCTATAAGGATATCTAGCAGAACCATAATTAAACAAGAAATTATAATCACAACAATAGTAACTACATGGTTAGGCCAGCACTAGGAGTGATTAGCTACTCATAGTAACAGCAACGCAATAATTAATGAATAAAGACATAGATTGAATCATCCTAATTCTTACAGAGGATGAAATGAACGATTAAATATAATAAGTATGCTAGTGGCTTCTCCCTTGGACCTTCAAATGAAATGCTTTGAACTTTAGGGGTTTAGTTCACCCCTTAGAACTGTGTGTGAAGTGATGGTAGTGAGTGATGCTGAATGAGCCGGATGAGGGCTCTATTTATAGGCTTCGAAAGGTTTACGGTATAACCCTTATGGGATGTTATGCCATAATCTTGCTACGTAATCGTCCTATCTTTTAGGCATAAAATGGTGTTGTGGTGTAACCCTGTCGCATATGTTACGCCGTAATGCTGAGTCAGACACATCATCTCTAGTATATTTGAATGTTGCGGCGTAATCTTGGAGACACTTTACGCCGTAAAGGGTGTGATGACTCATTTCTTTGTTGGAGTATGTTACGGCGTAATCCTTCGGGGATGTTACGCCGTAAAGTGCCTTGGGCTCTTCACTTTGGTGCATTTCTTGTCCAAATCCCTTGTATTTTGCTAAAATGCTCACTTGGTCCCTGAAAACTAATAATAATCAATTAAGTAACGTTTTCATACATTAATAGCATATTTGTAAGTATTTTTATAGGGAATTTAATATTAAAATGTATTAACTATTTAATGTTATCACAATCCATAAAAGATAATCAAGTCTAGCGCTTAGTTGATCTTCCTTCTAATGGTAAGACTGTTGAGAATAAATGGCTTTTTAAGAAAAAGACTGACATGGATGGCAATGTACACACATATAAAGCTCATCTTAGCAAAGGGTTATACTCAAACCTACGGGGTTGATTATGAAGAAACGTTCTCACTTGTTGCTAACATTAGAGCTATTAGAATTCTTATAGCCATAGCGGCATTCTATGACTATGAGATATGGCAAATGGATGTCAAAACTGCCTTCTTAAATGGTTATCTTGATGAAGATATTTATATGGTGTAACCGGAAGGTTTTTTTATCCTAATCATCCCAGGAAAGTATGCAAGCTTCAAAGATCCATTTATAGTCTTAAGCAAGCATTAAGAAGCTGGAATAAAAGATTTGATGAGAAATCAAAAAGTTTAGATTTGCTCAAAATCTTGATGAGCCATGTGTATATCAAAAGGCTAGTAGGAGTAATGTTACATTCCTCATCTTATATGTCGATGACATAATCATCATGGGATATCACATTCCAAGTTTACATAGTGTAAAGACATATCTTGGAAAGTGTTTCGCCATGAAAGATTTAGGGGAAGCAGCATTTATTCTTGGAATTAAGATCTACCGAGATAAATTAAAGCGATTAATTGGACTAAGTCAAAGTGCTTACATGGATAAGATCTTAAAGAGATACGGGATGGATAATTCTAAACGTGGTAATATCCCCATGCAAGAAAGATTTGACTTGAATAAAACACAAGGTGCTTCAACACCTGAAGAGGTGAAGCGGATGCAAAATGTACCCTATCTTTCGGCAGTAGGATCCATTATGTATGCGGTTAGATGTACTAGACCTAATGTTGCATTCGCGCAAAA
>BQNB010013212.1:37893-77642 GCA_026074375.1 Tanacetum coccineum | reverse complement strand
AAATACTTTTAACTTTAAATTGATTATATTATAAAATTTGTCTTTTTTATTTAATAAAAAATTATTTTTTGTACGAATGCAATCGTTTTATATTTAAATTATAAAAACTATTGTTTAACACATATATACATTTTTACTAAAACAAACAGTTTTATTTCATTCAGATTCAGACTTCTCAACCACTTCTTCAGATTAAGATGTGAATCAGATTCAGACTTTTCTACCGAATATTCAAATTCAGATGTGCGAATCAGATTCAGATTCAGAGTCTCTTAATAAACAAACAGCAACTTATACTTAACTTTAATCAGCATATCATGTACCCAATATTTTACCAAAAAGAATATAATCTTCACTTTTGGGCTTAAACAAAATTTTTGTTTGAGTGATGCTGGATTGGGTCAACTTTTTGTTCTGGCCCATTATATCATTTTATAGGAAACATGTATGGTTTTTTAAATGTTACATATAACATACGGTAGTTAGCTTTCATTTGTTGATCAAATGACACTTAAAATCTTTTATAAGAAGAATGCAGAGATGTAGTACTCATACTGTAAGCGCCAACCGTGACGCAAACAATTTGTTATACTACATGTATATTGTATCGTATGCGCGATAATCATATAGATCATAAGACAACAATACTTATACATGATCCGATTTAACCCAACATTATGCAAATCCGCAAAAGAACATGAGGCGTTATACTCAAAGAGCACTAATTACTGCCCCCATACAAAACACAAAACAGTACATACGGCTACATATCCATTCATTCCACTAGTCAATATCAGTTCATGGCACGCCACATAATCAAGGATGTCAACCAGCCCATGTAAAGCTGAGGCCGGTTGCAAATGGCATGACATCCGGTTCCTAATATGTGAAGTTAATGTTAATACAAATAATGCTTAAAAACGTTATTTTATATTTTTTTGACTTCTCTACGTTTTGAAGAGGACAAATAGTAAAAACATTCACAATAAAAATAAATGTTTACATGTTATTAATCGTAAACTTTCATTTCGACATATATCACTTAAGGTATGGATAAACAAATCATTAAACTTAATTAGTGATCAAGAAAATATTTTTTCTTATTAATTCATCACTTTTCTACAAAACTATATTTTTACATAATTACATAAAATAGTTTTGTCAAATAAAAATATTGTTTTATTTAAAAACATTAAATTTGAAATTCAAATTTCCCCCCATAACGAAATAAAACTCACCAGGATAAACCTTCTCCACAAAAGGACAAAAATCAGAGCGTCAGTCTAAGGAGGCCCCCAGATATATCTGGGACCGCCGGGACCGCCACTAGCCGACCGTTGGGAATTCGTGGCTATAAATATTGCACTATTCTCAACAGAAAAACAGACTTTTTTGCACGATTTTTTTAGTCTTCTTTCTCTCTCTAAACGTTTTTTCTCTCGCTAAATATCTTGACCACTAACATAGTTTAATCTTGTTTCAAGTGATCAAATCTCATCTTCTATCTTCTTCTTTCTTCTATCAAGTGCAAGAGAAGAACACTCGTATTCGCCAAGAAACGAAGTGTTATAGATTAGTGATTTCTCCTCTCTTCTTCTAAGATTCAAAACTCTATTTTGATTATCTTGTGTAATTGTGTAAATCGGATTGTGTGTAAATCCGATAGTGTAGATCTTGTGATTGTGTATTACTTGTGAAGTGGTAGATTGGTTCTAGCTAAGATTAGGACTCGACATTTAGCTTAGTGTCGGAAAATAACGTAAGCGACGTGTAAACGGTTTTCTCCGCCTGAAGGGAGCTTGTTGACATAGTGAAATCTCGAGTCGGATACTCGGGGAGTGGAGTAGGGCGAAGAAGAGCTTCGTAGCCGAACCACTATAAAACTTGGTGTCTTGGTTTGATCGTTCTTTCCTTTATCTCTTTATATTGCTTGTGTAGATATTACAATTAGATAGTTATTGTGATTGGTTCATATTGTTGAGTTGGTTGAACATATACTCGAATCTAACAATTTTATAAGTAAAATTTTAAAATGTCAATTAACCTGTAAACTATTCAACCCCCTTCTAGTTTCCACAATTGGTATCAGAAGCCGATGTCACTCAAGATTTTTAAAATATACTGTATTTTAAAGTTTGGATCGGTCTATGGATTCCGACAAATATCTAGAAGGGAAATTCATGCAAAGACCACCACTCTTTGAAAGTGATAGTTTTATTTATTGGAAAAATAAATTCGAAACATATGTTAAATCAAAAGACCTTGATCTTTGGCATGCAATTACTGACAATGATTTTCAACCTATTTAACAAAATCCAAAAACCAAATTAGATGAGGTTATCCCTTTTGAAAAAAAAAGTGATGATCTTAAAAGAGGCTTGCGAAAAATAACAAAGCCAAAATGGTTATTTACAATTCTTTGCCAAGAAAAGAATATGAAAGAATTTTCATGTGTAATACGGTAAAAGAAATTTAGAAAACTTTGTTAATCACCAATCAAGGTAATAACCACGTCAAAGATAACAAGATCGACCTTTTGGTACAACAATATGAACAATTCGTCATTTCTGAAGACGAATCTATAGATAGTGCTTTTGCTAGATTTAATATTATTATTACTAGTCTAAAAGCTCTTGATGAAGGTTATTCTAGCAAGAATTATGTTAGGAAGTTTCTTAGGGCTTTACATCTTAAATGGAGAGGAAAGGTCACGGCGATTGAAGAGTCGAAAGACTTGACATCACTGTCAGATGAACTCATCGGGAATCTCAAAGTTCATGAGATGATCATCAAGAAAGATTCTGAAATAGTCAAGGCTAAGGGAGAAAGAAAATCTCGTGCCTTAAAAGCTAAGAAAGATTCTAGTGATGAGGAGTGTTCGACTTCTAAAAGTGAAGACGAAGAATACGCCATAGCGGTTAGAGACTTTAAGAAGTTCTTCAAGAGAAGAGGTAGATTCGTGAGACAACCTTGGAACGACAAAAAGACGTTCCAAAGAAGCCAAGATGACAAGAACGGCAAAAGTGATAGAAAATATTTTAGATGCGGAGACCCAAATCATCTTATTGGAGAATATCCAAAACAACCGAAAGACAAGAACCAAAGAGCATTCGTCGGAGGTTCTTGGAGTGATATCGGTGAAGAAGACGATGAGAAGGCCTAAGACGAGATGTGTCTCGTAGCTCAAGCATCAAATGAGATATGCCTTGGAGTCAACTTGGAACCCGATGAGTGGATAAAGGATAACGGATGCTCTAAACACATGACGGGTAACCGAAAGCTCTTCTCAAGCTACAAGGCATACAACGGTGGTAATGTTATCTTTGGTAGTAATCTTCGCGGTAACATCATTGACAAAGGTACAATTTTGAATGACTCTCTCAAAATAGATAATGTAGAACATGTAGATAACTTAAGATTTAATTTGCTAAGTGTAGGACATATATGTTATAATAAGTGTAGAGTAACTTTCTTTGAACATGATAGCGAGATCACTAAGGATGGTAAGGTTATAGGTAGAGGTATTAGGAAGAAAGGCTTATATGTGATGAAATTAGGAAATAAGCCAGAAGAAAAAATTTGTCTTGCAACGATTGATGAAAACTCCACGTTATGGCATAGGAGATTAGGTCACGCTAATATGCGTCTCATTCAATCGTTAGCATCTAAAAAATTAGTTAGAAACTTACCTAAGCTTAAGTTTGATCAAAATTTCTGTGATGTTTGAAAAAATAGAAAACAAGCTCACACTAGTCACAAAGCTAAGAATATAGTCTCGACGACTAGATGTAGAGAACTCCTTCATATGGATCTCTTTGGTCCATCTGCTGTACGGAGTTACGGAGGAAATCTTTACACCTTAGTCATAGTAGATGACTACTCTAGGTATACTTGGACAAGATTTCTTAAGAATAAAACCGAGGCTTTCGAGCAATTTGAAATCTTTAGTAAGAAAATACAAAATCAATTAGGATGTTCTATAGTGTCAATTACGACGGACCACGGTAGAGAATTTGATAATAAAGTTCAATTTGGAGAGTTTTGTAATGCCAACGGTATTACACATAACTTCTCGGCTCCACATACTCTACAATCAAATGGTGTGGTAGAAAAGAAAAATAGGACACTATAAGAAATGAGTAGAACAATGTTGAATGAACAATCGTTACCACAAAAGTTTTGGTGTAACGTCGTAGATACTTCAACATATATCCTCAATCGAATTCTAATTAGAGCTATCTTAGGTAAAACACCTTATGAACTATTGAGAGGTAGGAAACCTACTCTTGATTACTTTATAGTGTTTGGAAGCAAGTGCTTCATCTTAAACACCAAAGACTACCTTACTAAGTTTGACCCAAAGTCATATGAAGGTGTCTTTTTAAGTTACTCCCATAATAGCAAAGCCTATATCGTCCTTAATAAACACACCATGAAAATCAAAGAATCACTCAACGTGACATTCGATGAAACTCCTCCACCCTCTAAGACATCACCCTTGGTAGATGATGACTTGGATGAAGAAGAAGCAATTAAGGTTACCGAAAAGAGAAACTTAGAGAATGACATTGAGGATGAAACTTTAGAAATTGATGAAATAGTCGATATTAAGGAATCTAGGAACCATCCATTTGAAAATCTCATAGGAGACCATAACCAAAGAACTCTTAGGTCACAATCCCAAAACCAAAGTAACTTTTTTTTATATCTACTATAGAACCTAAGAATGTGAATAAAGCCTTAACGGATGAAAGTTGGTTAATGGCTATGCAAGAAGAATTAAATCAATTTATTACAAACGATGTTTGGGAGTTAGTACCACAACCTAAGAATATGACAATCATAGGAACTAAGTGGGTGTTTAGAAATAAGTTAGACGAGAACGACATTGTTTCTCGAAATAAGGCTAGGCTAGTTGCTCAAGGCTATAATCAACAAGAGGGCATCGATTATGATGAAACTTATGCCCCTGTTGCTAGACTTGAGTCTATTAGAATACTATTAGCTTATGCTTATGCTTTAGATTTTAAGCTATTCCAAATGGATGTAAAAAGTGCATTCCTAAATGGTTTTATCAATGAGGAGGTATACGTGGCACAACCTCTAGGATTCATTGACTTTGAAAAACCAGATCATGTTTATAAACTAAAGAAAGCTTTATATGGTCTTAAACAAGCACCCAAAGCTTGTTATGATAGATTAAAAGCTTTTCTTATTAAACATGAATACAAAATGGGAATGGTAGATAACACACTTTTTACTAAGAAGAAAAGTTCAAATCTTATCATCGTTTAAATATATGTCGATGACATTATATTCGGTTTGACTTGTCAAGACATGTGTGATGAATTTGGAAAAATCATGCATGATGAGTTCAAGATGAGCATGATGGGTGAACTTAACTTCTTCCTTGGATTATAAATAAAACAAATGGAATATGGTATCTTCTTTAATCAATCTAAATATATTAAAGAAATGCTTAAAAATTTGGTTTAAAAGATTCTAAACCAATGAAAACCCCCATGTCCTCTGATACTAAAATCACAAAAGATGAAGAGTTTGAGTCGGTAGATAGTACCAAGTATTGAGGCATGATAGGTAGTTTACTCTACATAACGGCAAGTAGGCCCGATATCATGTTTAGTGTCTTCCTTTGTGCACGTTTCTAAGAGGCTCCCAAAACCTCTCATCTTGAAGCGGTCAAGCGTATCTTTCGATACATTAAAGGTACTACGCACTTAGGATTATGGTATCCTAAGGGGACCGACATAGAAACTGTAGTATATGCCGACTCTGATCATGCGGGAGATTATATGGACAGAAAGAGTACTAACGGTATTTGTATGTTCGTGGGATGTTGTTTAACATCTTGGTTCTCGAAGAAACAAACCGCTCTTGCTATATCCACTATCGAAGCCGAATATGTAAGCGCCGGAAAGGCATGTCAACAAGTACTATGGATGAAACAAGCTCTTATCGACTATGATGTTTGACTCGACGACGTCCCGATCATGTGTGACAATAAAGGCGTGATTGACCTTAGCAAAAACCCGATGCAACACTCTCGAACCAAACACATCGAAATTCGTCACCACTTTCTTCGTGATAATGTCTAGAAAGGACATATCTCTATCGAAAAAGTGCCGTCCGTCGACAACATCACCGACATTCTTACTAAACCTCTTAAACGTGAATCGTTTAATTATCCATGTCTTGGTTTAGGAATGATGGAACACATTCCATAAATCGTTCCCCCTTCTTCTGTCTCGATTCTAGTCCGTGTTCCACTATGTGTCGTGACATCATAAATACTTCGTCCGAAGTACCTTAAGCATTTTTAATTTGTGAAATGCAAATTAAAACGTCACTTCTTCTGTAAAAATTTTCTATCAAAAATTAAGTCAAAAACCCTCTACTGAGGGCGGCCCCCCCTAAACATCACAAATAATGTCATATTTAATAACACAATTATCCCCGAAAAGTTAACCACTTTTATATAAATATAGCAAGAATTTGTACTTAATTCCTTAAAAGTGTTATTTGCAGTAATTGATGAGTGATTTGTGAAGAAATGTTAAAAGGCCCATATTTTGAAGCTAAAACGAAGACATTTAAAGATATCCTATTTCTGACCAATATGTTGTATCCAGAAAAGAGATACGGCATATCAGCGCCAACTCTTCACAAGAAAACGCGTATAAATAATTCCCAATATGGCGTATTCACCTTCTGCCATACGCCGTATCCATCAAGATAACTATTCAGAGATACGAAGATATTTATATTTTGGGAATGTATATCATATTGATCTTAAACTTTACGCGCACTCTAAGGGATAGACCCTAATACGCCGTATTGGCCTAGCCCAATACGGAGTATCCAGCCTTTTTTAGAGACTATAAATAGAAGACTCAAAAACGAGTTTTCAGTGTGCAAAAATCATATTCTTCATAACATACACATAAAAGATGATTTTTTGAAGAAAAGAAGAACAACCAAAGGTCAATCATCGATCACGATTCCATAGAAGACACCCTTTAATTCCTATACTCTTGTAATCATTTAACTTTTGGTATCGCTCAGTAAAACGTTTAGTTTACCTTGGTTATTTGATCACGCTTGTATAATTACAATGGTTATGGGCTAATACCCTATGAGATTAGCCATATTAATGAAAATTTAATGTTTGGCTTGTTTTAAAGTCGATTTTCTTAACTTATCGTTGAAAGTTTAATTATGTTTATCACATGATACTTGTCTATGTGTTTAAATATGCGACTTATCATTCAACTGGGTCTAGTTATGCCTAACAAGTGAGCTAGATACTGAGATAGCTCTCCATATTGTGTTTTATATTACTAGACCAATTGGATCACAAATAATGTTCTGTTTTTATCTTTAAATTAAGAGCTTAGTTGGACCGGCAGGTGACCCGTAATGTTTCAACAAGTATGTTCTTGATTAATTGATAAAGATTTGAATAGTGGACTACCAGTATATAAAATACCATCAAACAGTAAGTGGGTAAAGTCCCGATGGGCTAGGGTTTATCAAGATCACCATTGCTTTAATCCCTAGATAGATTATAATTAAACTAAAAGGATGCTTTATGCGAATACGTTAATTGTGACAGGATTCAACGTGTCTAGGTCTTAGGATGATGTCCCGCCTAAGTCTTAAGAATGATATGCCGCTTCGAGATAAGAAATCATTGCACTAAATAAACAAACCAGCGTTTAATCGGATTTAATATGGCTAATACGGTTTTCTATTATTTGGCTTGTACCGCTCTTTTATCTTCTGATTGTTTTCTTGCATGTTTATTGTGTTTAAAATTGATTGTTGCCACCATAAAACCTGTGCCAGTCTCTCAGGCTAAAAACCCCCAATCTTGTTAGAAGGCTATATAACATAGGTTTAACAAGTAATTAAAATTAACTTAAGTAGAGTAATTAAAATACTGATAGATTATAAGGTTAATGACCTCGGTCTTAGTGTTCGACACCCTACTTACCACTAAACTCCACCCGATCGGGTACACTGCCCGTTAAAGTGTTGTTTTAGGATAAGTCGGCTAAATATAAATTTAAAACTTAGTATCAATAAATTGACCATACACGACAGCACATCAAGTTTTTGGCGCCGTTGTCGGGGAGTGAAAAAGTTTAACCTTTAATTTTATTAGTATTTCTAACCATTAGTTTAAATTAATATAATTAGTGTAATTTAATTCAGTTTGTATTTAATTTAATTGTTTGATTTAATTGTGTGTTTAAATTTCCGCATTATAAATTGTTTTCTAATTATCTTGTTCTGACAGATCAACAAATACGCCGTATCCACCAGTTGGATACAACGTATCGACCTTTCCACTCAGAATACCGTATTGATCTACAGTCTAAACAACGTATATGTTCTTCCATACGATACGTCATATTTTATGTAATCAATACGGTGTATTGACCTTCAATAGACCCATACGGCGTATTCAAATTAATTGAATACGACGCATTAATCATTTGATACAGTAACATTATTAATTTTTGGTATTCAATTTCCTGTTTTAAGTGTTCTCTCTCCTGAGGCACATCCTACTGATCATTTGTACTTATTTTTAGGAATTCGATTAACAATGACAGAATGAAACGACTATATCTTCGTTACCCGAAAAAACTGCATCTCTAATGACAACGAAGGGAGAATGATCGAGAGAAATTTTGTTGAGATACAGGGAACGTTTCTGGTCAAGATACGAGATAATACTTTCAATGGGGAAATTAGAGAAAACGTGTTTGAGCACATTAATAATTTTCTTGAGGAAAATCAAAATTAATGGGATAAGTCAAGACCGATTTAGGCTTAGCATCTTCCCTACTTCACTCGTAGGTACCACAGGTGAATGGTTTAAAAAGGAATGTATAGGCTCAGTTACTACTTAGGAAGATTTGGTAGAAAAGTTCATTAAAAAATTCTACCAATTTTCTAATCACAATGAAGAAATGGAAGTTGAGTAGGATGATGACTCCGATGATATTACTGACATCTTCAAGATCAAAGGTAACCTATTTGACTTCGAGACACCCTTGTGTAAAGCATTCAATGACTTCAACTACCTCCTTAAAATTGACACGGATCTGGTTACTTTTGATATCCAAGGAATTGGGATGTACGAGGAATATGAGTTGAATAATCATGTGACAAGGTTTCTTGAGGAACCATGGTTGGATAACGAGGTGCCACATCAACTATGTGATCATATATGTGAACCATACCGCTTTAAGAATGGAATAAACAAATGACCCACGTGTAGTTCAGATATTGATGGGTTTTGTAACGGCGAAGAACAACCTGGGATGGTTTGGGTCGGAAGCATAACTTATTTCCAGGATCATAAGCGGTATGATAAATTAGCTGATGGAAAATTGAAGGAAGAAACCTTAACGCATAAAGCAAAAGTTGAAGAATCATAGGGAAATGCAACTCCCGATGTGATGAAATTATGTGCATGGTTGATAAATAGTTTTGGAAACTTCCACGAACTAGACTATAATGTGCTAGTAAATCTACAAGAATGTTGGTTGAAGATTAATGCTCATGAAGTCGCACCATTCACTCATTTGGAAAGTTATGGGTAGAGACCATATGCAAACTTCAAAACTAAAAAGGCTCATGACCCTTATCTTAAGATTAATAATATCTTTGGTAAATTGTGATGCAAGTAACGCCAGTTCTCAAGACAATCAAGGGAATGAAGAACGCAGGGATGATCCTGCTCTTGAACCATCAGTTTACAAAATCAGGAGATTCGAGATGATGAAGTACTCATTCAATGCTGACGAAGAGTACATTTCCATAAAGGAGTCCGAGTACCTCAACCACTCAAAGGACAACCTCGATGCTTATCGAGAACTTTTACATATCATTGATGAGGGATGGGTCATGGCAACACCCGATGAAGAATGAATGAAGAGGAAAGAGGAAAAAGTCAAACTTAACGACAAGCTAAAACAAAAGTGCTTCCCGAGAGACAACCCGTTCATTTTTAAATTGTTTGAATCGTTTGCAAGAGTCTGTCTTCCCAGATACTCCATACGGCGTATAGAACCCCTCTAGATACAGCGTATGGATGTGTCTAGATGTTATTAGTCTGTATTTTAAATTTCAGTACTTTAAAATTTTTAATTGTTTTTACAGGAACCATACGGCGTATCCTAGGGTTTGGGATATGGCGTATTGATCCATGTATAACTTGTGTGTTTAATTGTTTTCCTGCGTTGTAACCATTGTATAACCGAGATAGGAATTGCACTTTTGTCTTTTAAACTTTTATGCAGGACCTTGCTATATGGAAAATTGACGATATGGTTTACTCTAAAAAAGACGTGTGTTGAACTCGTACGAGCATTCTGAAGCCTTGTCAACACACTTTTGCTCAAGAACTCAAATTGGAGAATCATCCCGAGCAACATATCAGGGAGTTTCTCGTTCTAATTCTATTTCCCATTTTCTTTAATTGTTTTATCTATACAACGAGGACGTTGTATAACCTAAGTGGGGGATGGAGAATTAGAACGCCTACTTGTCCTTTCTTTTACAAATAATATGCTATATGCTTAAATTATGACAAATTTAAAAAATTTTCTAGCATAACTTTTGTAAAATTTCTAGTTACATAACCTCGCGCACTATAACCCTTAATGCCAAATTGTGAGAATTAAGCCTATTCCGTTTCCAAACGTTTACTGAAAAATTCCACAAAAATATGAGTGTATCGGTGATGTAGTGGACTTTAGAACTTGGCTTGGTATATCACTCGAGACCACAACGATGAGTACTATGGATTTAGATGGAGAAATATTTCTAACTAGTAAATTTCTAGGAATACACCAAAATGCTTAAATGTTGTAAAATTAACTAACTACACTGGTTAGTTAAATCCCGTGTGTTGGGATTCTAGATTTGATGAGACAAAATAAATAAAAGAATGAAACATAAGGACTAAATCTAGCAGATTGGAATTCTACAAGCTGGTGGAGAATATTGGAAGATTTAGTCAAAGATATCAAATGATGCAGATTCTGGAAGATCTCCTTAAGAAGATAAAGATAACATAAGATATTTCTTAATGTTTAAAAGATTTACTTGTTTATATCTTTATGTTAACTTCCTTTGTAAGTCTTGATCTCTCCCTATATAAAGAGATCATAGACAGATAGTTTTTGTATCCAGAAAAACATGTGTGTGTACACTGGATCAATGTAGACGTCTAGTTGGTGTATGTAGCCCCCAAGGATCGTTGATCCCTGTTACAGGTTGTAACATTCCGTATTTGAGGTCACTATTTATCTAATACTTTATCTCTATTTTCATTTTAAGCAAAGTTATTAATTTTGCGTTTACCCGATTTAGTAAGAAATTCTCGTTCTTAGCTTTGCGTAAGCCGTATTTAGAAATCTATTCCGTCTTCGCATCTTAAGTGATTTAATAATCTTATAATATCCCCCGATGATTATAAATTACATCATTTTCATTTTCCATTGTGTTTCGAGTTTACGTTACCTTTCTTAATTAACTTTACACTACACCTTAAATAAAACTTATAAAAAAAATAAAAAAAATATATACTTTTATCCCTCCCCAAGGCCAATGGCCGGTTCTCTACTTACACACACAAACTCATTCCAATTTTCTATAAACTCATCATTATCTCCATTTTCCATACATGCATTCTTGAGAAATTCAACCCTTCATTTCAAAAGACTTATCTCCCTCTTTTCCCCTTTGTGGCTGCCGAATTCATCTACACCAACACCACCATCATACAAAATTTTACATCTCATTTTTATCCTCTTATAACCATCCTTAAGCCCCTTGCAAAGTTTGGTAGTCTTTCATGAAGATTTGAAGGTGTTTAGGGCTTGTTTTCTTAGGTTTTCTTGAGGGTTTTGATTAGAAGAGTGTTATTATCATTAGAAGAAGATTAGAAGCTAGCTAATCTTGTGTTTCATTGGGTCGAATTCAGCCAACACAAGAAAAGAGGGTGTTCTTGTTTGATTCACTAGTCTTAATCTCTATTTTTGTAAGCCCTAATCTCCTTTTTAATTGTTTTACCTTTTTATTTCTTGTTTTTCTTTAATTTTAATTCATGAAAATGGTTGGTTCTGGAAATAATGTGTTTATATATTTATTAATGTGTCTAATAATTAGTTATGGCATTGTGTTAAGTCTTAGATGAAGAAAAATGATGTTTAAAAAGGGTTTAAGTGGAAATATTAGGACTGTTTTGAAAACAGTAGTTAAAATGTATCATAGCTCTAAAAATTTAGCTTGGGGTCTATGATTAAATTTTATAGGTGGTTAGATATATGTCTCAGCTCTATGGGATAGTTGGATGCTCAACCAATTGTTCCGGATGAGTGAGATATGGTCAAAATACGGAAACGGGTCGAATCTGGACCTTTGTTTGGAAAACGTGTTAATGTCAAGGTTTTTGAATTAAAAGTTTGGATTTTAAAACATGGACTATTACTAGACATCATAGGGAAGCTCCAGAAATTGGCCTCGCGTTCGTTACTATTATAGATTTTGATTTATGACCGTTTCCGTAAAAGTGTTTTATTTGGTTAACATTCTGTTTGGGTAGTCAGTCACTAAAAGGTTAATTCCCATTGATTGGTTAAGAATCTGAAGATGAGGCTTTTCATTCTGGAAACTAGACTCAAATGGATTTCCATGGGCGAAAACCTCATATTCATAGCCCTTACGGATTAATAGTTATGCACTCATAAAAACAGGTCAAAACAGAAACTGGACTTTTACGTCTTTTCTAAAAACATACAAAGTACACAATTTTGATAATGAGACCAAAATTAATATATGAGACTTAGTGTATGCTTAATTACTTATAATGTCAGGTTATTAGTCATATATTAGAATAAAACCACTATAGTTAGGTCATTATGCAATGCCATGCTAGTTCGGACATAAGTAAAACTTTTATAAAGTCATCGTTTGGTTCATTTTCTTTCGCGTGAGTATTAGTTTATTTTTCTAAGTCGCGCCTTTTATTTTAGGTCGCTCTTAGGAGTACTCATCTTCTTCAGCTCTTATATTCTTGTTATTACCGTCCGCTCAAGGTGAGTTCATAGCCTCGCCTTTCAACTTTTCAAGTATTTTTCTTAAACCCCGCGAGGGAGATGCATGCTAGTTTTTATAAAACGAACACAAGTAGTTTTCTTCTTGTATGCTTGGACCCGTATGTGAATATATGTTGTTGCTTGAGTAGCTTTCGTCATAAGACCCCAATCGTGAGCCGTCAACTACCTATGATGGGTAGCCGCTCATACAATTAATAGCGCTATGGGCTTGACAACCCGGTTCGGTTTTTGGGAGTTTGAATCCGGGAAAGTGAGCACTCCCAATGTACGGACATATTGTATGGAGATGTAAGTAGGTATCTGACGAAAATACCTAGCCTGGGGGCATTCATTGTATTATTAATTGATTATGGATTTCGTCAATGGGATCGGTGTCGCGAGCTCAATGCAACTGTTGTTTATTAGCTTGTCTGATCAACAAGTCTATATGATGCTTATGAATATTATAATGCTTGTGTTCAACTCTCTTTCTACTGTTTATCAATTATCAAACCTATGAATTCACTCAACCTCGTGTTGACTTTTTAGCATGTTTCATCTCAGGTAATTGAAGTACGAAGGCTTGGAGGCACTGATGAGGAGGATTTGCGCTAAACTTTTGTCCACCATTTAAAAACCCATTCCTCATTAAAAACTTGTTTTAGTTTGGTTAAATCAAACTTATTTTATGTATGGTAACGATTTCTTGGGACTACGCTTTTGAACTCTGATAAATATGGAATGGAATGGTTGTTTGTTTGTTTTAAAACGTCTCATTGAGTCGTTCTTTATTTCTTGCGACTATTGTACTTTTATTTAACACCCAAATTGTTGGTTCCGCTGCGTGTAAATTTAGGGGTGTTAAAGATTGGTATCAGAAGATTGGTATCAAGAGCCATAGGTTATAGAGAACTAGGTTATTTTCAAAACCTAAACTATAACTTCATTTTTTAAAATTTTAGCGCGCAAATTCCTCATGATGCCGGCCAAGTCGTTCTTGCAATTACGTTTCTAGCATTATATATCGCGGGTGTTTTTATCACTAAGTATTTACTAATAAATACTATGATATATATGTCGAGATATATATTTATTATTAAACTTTACATATTAAAGTTTTTATCATACTTTGAAAATCTCATATCTAATGTATTGCATACATTCATATATATTTTGCATACATTCGTACTTTGCATAAATTTTATTAAATATAGTGACCTTATACGTATCCCTCGTATTCGCAGATTATCATGGCGAACCTACCTCCAAATGACGACGCGAATGCTCTCGTGCCCAACTTCAACAATGAGTTTATGCCGAATCCAGGCCATGCACACTTTGCAAACAACAACAATAATAATGGATGGATAGAGTGGGATGTACCACTAGGAGAGATGAATGAGCCGATGATAGACCCAGAGTTTGACGAGGAGGATGATGAGGATGAGGTTGGTGATGTTGTGGATGCGCCTAACCCGAGCACCTATGAGGTTGGAGGTCCATCTACGGCTATCGTAGCTCAGCCCCAGGTGATTGATGACTTATATAGAGAGATGGATAATCTGAGAGAGAGGCAGGGAGCGTTGGCGAGGACGATGGTTAATGTGAGTGATATTGAGGCGACTAACAGCCTTGCCATTGGGGAGACTCACCCTAGAGTGACTGCTTTGGAGGAGCAGGTGCAGACCCTGCAGACAGCTCTACATGAATCCAGGTCGAAGAACCAGCAGTTGCAGACTACAGTGGCTGAGATGCACAGTCGCGAGGGTACCTTGATGCAGTACATGCAGTGGATGGAGGAGCGCCTCACTGTTTTGGAGAAGAGACTTCCAGGACCGCCTCCGGGGGCCCAGTAGTCATTTTTCTTCCTTTCTTACCTTGTTGGTCTAGGATCTTTTGGATAGTACACTAAACTGCTAGTGCCAGTTAGTGACCTTGTGCTGTCAGGTGTATTTTGTTCTCTATAAACACCGCAGTTCTATTCGGATTTATGTAGGATGACTCCTAGTAGCTTAGTATTATTAGTAGTTCTTCTTATTGGATCATGTAGTCACTAAACCGGCCTGTCGGTTAGTTGACATAGTACTAGTGCTAGTAATGACCTAAGTCATGTTTAGGTCACGTTTTGTAAAACACTACAGCATTGTACTAATTTTGGGTGCTTAATGAAGATAACTACTTTGATCTTTAATTACTGTGTTGTGATTGCTTATATGATTATCCAATTGTTCGCTTCCTTGATTGTTACTCATATGATAATTTTATTATTCCTGTAAGTTATAATTATACCAATGGTATGAGTACTTACACTTTTCTTTTCCTGTGTCGTGATAGAATCATGGCTCCTAAACAAATGTCGCAAGCTGCTATTGCCAAGCTAGTTTCCGACGAAGTGGCGAAAGCTCTTGCCGCTGATCGTGCCACCAGGAACACGACAGGTGCTGGGGGACCTGGCAACGTGGAAGGTGCAGGCAATGCAGGAGGTCCTGAAAGAGCTCAACAGGCTAGGGATTGTACTTTCTCGAGTTTCATGAAATGTGGTCCTACCCAATTCCATGGTAAGGAAGGGGCTATCGAACTTTGTCGTTGGTTTGAGAAGATGGAAAGTACTTTTGGGATCAGCGAATGCGCTGAAAGGAACAAAGTCAAGTTTGCTGCTGCTACCCTTCAAGGTAGAGCTTTAACCTGGTGGAACACTCAAGTTGCCACCCTCGGTTTAGCAGAGGCAAACGGGAAATCATGGGATGATATGAAGAAGATGATGTTGGAAGAATTCTGTCCTGAAGAAGAAATATCAAGGATGGAAGATGAGTTGAGAAACTTAAGGTTAAGGGACCACGACATAGCTGCTTACACCAACCGATTCAACGAATTGGTTTTACTATGTCCTGAGGTTGTTCCATCTATCAAAAAGAAGATCAGTCAATATATCAAGGGGTTGCCATCATACATTCAGGGTGAGACCTATTCTTCTAAGCCAACTACCCTAAATGAAGCTATAAGGATGGCGCATGGTCTTATGGAGCAGAAAGTTCAAGGATGGAAGGAAAAGAATGCTGAGCAAAACAAGAGAAAATGGGAAGGTGGAAATCAAGGGAATAATCAAGGCAATCGCGGTAACAACCGGGGAGACAACCGTGACAACCACCGTCACAATCAAAACAATAACCGAAGGAATGGAGGTGCTAGGGCCATGACTCAAGCTCAAGGTGAAAATGTGAACCAAGGAGGGCACGCCCCGAAGTGCAATAGGTGTAACGTGTTCCATTTTGGAAATTGTTCGGTGAAATGTATAATTGTTGGAAAAAGGGGCATATTGTAGGATTGTCGTGGTAAAGGAGTAGCCACTGGTGCTAATACTGAGCCGATTAAGGTTTGTTACAAGTGTGGGGACCCGAATCACCTTGCCAACAGTGAATTGTGTCCTGAGAAGAAGAAGCTGGATGGAAGGAATGCAGGTGGCCATATTTATGCCGGTGACAGTTGTGGATTTTTCAAGCATCAGGGTCAATGATGGTGACTTGGTCGTTTCTGCTCAATAATCGTTATTTTAACATGTTGTTTGACTCGGGTCGGACAAGTGTTCATAATGCAGTTCTTATCCTTTTTTGATAACGAAACCGGAAATGATTAAGTGCTAGTTATGAGGTGAGTTAGCGACGGAAGGATCGCAGTACAATACGTATTAAAGGGGTGCACTTTAAATTAGTCAACCACTATTTAATCGATCTAAATCCTATTAGAACCTTGGTGCTTTTGATGTATAATTGGCTGGATTGGTTAGCTGAAAATGGATGCCGTCATATATGTGTCTAAAAGGAGGTGCACATTTCCGATTAGATCGAACGTTAGTGGTTAAGGGTGATAGCAATTCTTCCCGATTAAAAGTGATATCCTGTATTAAGGCAAGAAAATACATTGAAAGAGGATGTCATCTATTCTTAGCTCACATTACCGAGAAGGAGAAATATGAGAAACGTCTTGAAGATATACCGGTAATTTGTGATTTTCCAGAAGTATTCCCTGATGACTTGCCGGGACTTCCCCCGTCTCGACAAGTTGAATTCAAAATTGATCTTGTGCCGGGTGCTGCTCCAGTTGCCGTGCCCTTTATCGTTTTGGCTCCGTCAGAAATGATAGAATTGTCTGAGCAATTGAAGAATTGTTGGGAAAAGGATTTATTCGCCCGAGCTCATCACCTTGGGGAGCTCCGGTGTTGTTCGTAAGAAAGGATGGGTCATTTGTATGTGTATGATTATCGTGAATAATTAATTGACGGTCAAAAACGTTATCCTCTCAAGAATTGATGATTTATCTCGATCAACTTCAAGGGTTCAAGTGTATATTCAAAAATTAATCTATGCTCAGGGTATCATCAACTTCGCGTTCGAGAAGAGGATATTCCCATCACCGCTTTTCGAACAAGGTATGGTCATTATGAATTCCAAGTGGATGCCGTTTTTTGCTAACATTGCACCAGCAGTGTGCATGGATTTGATGGATCGTGTCTGCAAGGCCATATCTTGATAAAATTTGTGATCGTATTATCGATGGTACATTCTCATCTACTCAAGACCAAGGGAGGAACATAGTGAGCTTTTAAAGAATCATCTTGGACCTGCTCAGAAGAGAGGTTGTACGCCAATTCTCAAAATGTGATATCTGGTTGGAGTCCGTCCAATCCTTGGACATGGTTATTAATAGGGTAGGCGTCCATGTTGATCCCGCAAAATTGAAGCTGTCAAAATTGCCTGTTCCGAGTCGCCAACTGAAGTTGAGACAATTTTATGGGATTAGCCGGCTTTTTTTTATTATAGCAGATTTTCATCGAGGGATTTTCTTTGATCGCCAAGCCGCTTACCAAATTACTCAAAGAATATGAGTTTGAGTGGGGTGCAGATGAGGATGAGCATCCAAAAGTTATGCAAGGATCTATGTATGTCCAATTTTAGCTTTGCCCGAGGGTCTAATGGATTTTGTGGTTTATTGCGGTTGATCACTCAAGGGTTATGGTGCGGTACTTATGCAACGGGATAAAGTGATTGCCTATGCTTCCCGGCAATTGAAAACTCATGAAGAAAACTACACTACTCACGATCTTGAATTGGGTGCTGTGGTTTTTGCTCTTAGGCTCTGGAGACATTACCTCTATGGTACAAAGTGTGTTGTGTACACCGATCATAAGAGCTTACAATACATTTTGGACCAAAAAGAGCTAAATATGAGGCAACGGCGATGGATCGAGCTATTAAGTGATTATGATTGCGAAATACGTTACCATCCCGGCAAAGCCAATGTGGTAGCCGATGCTCTTAGCAGGAAAGTTCGAGAGAAACCTTTGAGGGTTCGATCTTTGGTGATGTCTACCTACACCGATCTGTCCGAAAGGATACTCAAGGCGCAATTGGAAGCTGTGAAACAAGAAAATGTCAAAGCGGAAAATCTGGGCCGACTGTTGAAGCCTATCTCAAGATTACATTACGACGGGATATACGGTATTTTGAAAATCGTGTGTGGTTACGTTGTTTGGCGGATACGAGATCTTGATTATGCTACGAGTCTATAAGTAAATATTCTATTTCATCCGGTTCTGACAAAATGTATCAAGATCTGAAGAAATTAGATTGGTGGCGATTTGAAAGCCGACATTGCTACATATGTTAGTAAATGTCTAACGTGTGCCAAAGTCAAAGCCGAGCATCAGCGACCGTCAGGACTTCTGCAGCAACCCGAAATTCCTGAATGGAAGTGGGAACGTATTACTATGGATTTTATTATGGGTCTTCCGAGAACGTCTAGTGGTTATGATTCTATTTGGTTAATTGTCGATCGACTGACTAAATCAGCTCACTTTTTGCCGATGAAGAAGACTGATAGTATGGAAAAACTCACCCAGCAGTATCTGAAAGAAGTTGTCTGTAGGCATGGTGTACCGTTGTCGATCATCTCAGACCGTGATAGTCGTTTTGCGTCTGGATTTTGGAGGTCACTTCAAAATGCTTTAGGGACAAACTTAAATATGAGTACGGCATACCACCCGGAAACGGATGGTCAAAGTGAGAGAACGATCCAAACTCTTGAAGATATGTTGCGTGCCTGCGTAATTGATTTCGGTGGAAATTGGGATCGGCACTTGCCGCTGGTCGAGTTCTCTTATAATAACAGCTACCATGCTAGCATCAAGGCGGCACCATTTGAAGCACTTTACGGGAGAAAGTGCAGATCGCCCGTTTGTTGGAGCGAAGTTGGGGACAGCCAACTAACTGGGCCCGAGTTAATCCGTGAGACCACAGAAAAGATCATTCAAATAAAGAACTGGTTACTCACCGCAAGAAGACGACAAAAGAGTTATGCTGATGTAAGAAGAAAGCCTATGGAGTTTAATGTGGGTGATAGGGTTATGCTCAAGGTTTCGCCTTGGAAGGGCGTAATTCGTTTTGGTAAACGGGGAAAGTTGAGTCCACGTTATGTGGGACCGTTCAAGATTATTGAAAGAATTGGTCATGTGGCCTATCGATTAGAGTTACCGGAAAAGCTTCGTGGCATTCATAATACGTTTCATGTTTCTAATCTCAAGAAGTGCCTCGCGGACGAGAACTTGGTGATTCCACTTGAAGAAATCCAACTGGATGATAAATTGCACTTCATCGAAGAACCCGTGGAAATTATGGACCGTGAAGTAAAGCAGTTGAAGCAGAGCAGAATTCCTATTGTTAAGGTTCGTTGGAACTCACGGAGAGGTCCAGAATTTACATGGGAAAGAGAAGACTTTTTCATGAAGAAGTATCCGCATCTATTTCCGAGCAAGAAGCGAGGACGTGGCGATAATCGAGCGCCGGGACGTCGCTCCCGTAAGGATGGGAGGATGTAAACCCCCGTATTTAAGGTCACTACTATTTCTAATCTCATAATTAATTTATAAATTTTAAACAAGTTACTTTTATTTACATTTAGACATTTTATTGAAATCGTCGTTTTAATTAATTACGAGCTATGCTTAAAACAATTATTCGTCTTGAACCTTACGTAAATTAAACTTTTCAGAAAAGTATTCCGTTTAATGTAGAATTATTTTTATCATATTCGTTTTTACTTCGTGGTTTCGCCTTAACTCTCGTTTTATTTTACGTTAATACCCGTTAGCCTCAAAACTACCTACCTATCTTAAAATTTATACACTAAACACTAGAAATAACAAAAATTAAAACACAAAACTTGCCCCCACCACCTCATTTGAGGCGTGGCATGAATGTGTCTAGGACACATGTTTTGGTCAAATGCATGTAAATGCATGATCAAGTTTTATAAAAAACAAATCTCACTTCATTTCTCATAGCTAAGAAATAAACTACACATACTTCTTGTTTTCCCTCTCCTTGCCGTGAGCTAGAACACCAAGAACCACAAAGAGATCAATTTTCTTCAATCACAATAATACTAGTTAAACCATAACTCTTGTAATCCATTTCCTAATATTTAAAACCCATCAAAAATCCATCATATAACCACATTTGGGGCTGAATTAATTCAAGTTTTCATAGAGTTATTGCATGGAGAAATGGTGATGTTCTAGAGGTATTGGGTTAAGATTCAAGGCTTGGTGTAAAAGAGTCATATTGTTTTGGGTAATCATTATAGTAAGCCATCTTTCTTACTTTTCCTAAATTTTTCTTATAAGACTATTTTGATATTATTACTTGCTATAAAAATATATATTGATGAGTATGGGATATGTTTAGGATATGTGTTGTGGCTTTGCATAAGAGTTGATTGTGTTTTAAATGAGTTAGAAATAGGTTTGGTTGGATTTTATAGAGACTGTTTTGAAACAGTAGCAAAACGTGTTGTTTTCTCAAACATTTTGGCTTAGGGTCTGTAAACAAAAGTCATGGGTGGATAGATATATGTCTTGGCATGATGTGATAGTTGGATGGTCAACCAATTATTATTATTGAGTGATATATGGTCAAAATACTAAAATGGGTCAGTTCTGGACTTTTGTTTAGAAAACGTATTAAACACCAGGTTTATGAGTTAAATGTTTGGGTTTTAAAGCATGGGTCAATACTAGACATCATAGGGAAGCTTTAGCACTTGGCCTCACATCCATTGCTATCTTAGATTAGGAGTTATGATTAAAATGGCAAAAGTAAGAAATTCAGTCAACTTTCTGTTTTGACTTAGGGTTAGTAAAAATCTATTTCCCATGGATTGGTAAATGGTATGAGTGATTGGCTTAATGTTTTGAAAACTAGACTTCAAGGGCTTTCCAAGGGTGAATACCTTGAGTTTATACCATTTATAGATTGGTAGATACAGGCCCCTAAACATGAGCTAATTCCAGAATTGCGACTTTTACGTCTTGACTAAAAATGACAAATGTGTAGATAATCATACCTAAAATTGGAATTAGACGGCGAAATTTGGTAGATGTTTAATTACATATAAGAACAGGTCATATGTCAATTTGGGAGTCAAAATACTTTAGTTAAGTCAAGAAGACATGTTGCGCATATCTTTGGAACATATCCTATATTCGTCAAACTTTTCTTACGTATTATTTTTACTTGTATATTATACTAAGACGCGTCACGTATTTTAGGTGGTGCGTAAGGGATTTTATCTTGTTCAAGACTTATTATACTTCTGATCTCTTTGATATCTCGGTGAGTTCATAGCCTCGCCTTTCTACTTATAAATGTTTTCATAAACCCCGCGAGGGAGATACATGCTAGTTTTATAAATTGAACACAAGTGATTTATGGTTGCTGGACCCGATTGTGAACTAATTGCATAAGTACCTATTGCAGAAAGGCCCCTTAATTTCATGCACTGTTAATTGCCTATGATGGGTGAGCGCTAGTACATTAAATAGATCTATTGGGCCGTGACTGCCCTGTCTGGGGTTGTGACATCCATGGCGCGATCACCCCTAAAGGACATTTTGTATTGAGAATTTTCTTGGGTATATTGCAATATTACCTAGTTGTGGGGGCATGTGATTACACATTTATAATGTGTTGGTTAAGGCTTCGGTGGCATGAGCTTAATGCATTAGTGATTAAACTTGTTTGATCCACAAGTTTTCGATGATTAAAAATACTTGTGTTCACTTTTTATTTATATAAACTCTATGGATTCACTCAACGTTTTCGTTGACTTTTTAGCATGTTTTATCTCAGGTAATCAAGGTTGATGGCTTGGAGTGGCGAATGGAGTTTAGCGTGAAATGTTTGCTTAAACTTGTTTTGGTTCCATTCATCAAAAACACTTGGTGTTATGTTTTTAAAACTTTTGTATGATGTTGTATGGTGACGATCTTGTGGACATGTTTTCAACTCTGATCTTTCATGAATGGGACAATGTTATGTTTTAAACGTCTCTTTTGAGTCGTTCTTTATATTCTTATGTTGTTGTGCTATGACTTAACACCCAAACTGTTGGTTCCGCTGCGATGAAATTTGGGGGTGTTAAAGATTGGTATCAAGAGCTTAAGGTTATAGAGAACTAGGTCGTTTTTTCAAAAACCTAAACTATAACTTTTTCTTCGCACGCTAAGACTCCTCGTGGCCCTCGTCCAAGTCAAGCTTATGATTCTTATTTAAGTACTTATGCACATTTCGGGTGCATTGCTATTAAAATATTTATATGATAAATATTATGATATGTTAAGATATATATCGATTATCATGCTTATTCGAAAAGCATTGGAAAACTATTTGCTTTAATTACATAAAAATGTAATTCATATACATAACAAATATTATCATTCATATTTGGTTTATTATCGATCATCACGTTCATTCATGGAGCATCGTCATGCATTTGCATATTTGCATAAGTTATTATTCATATAATATTTTTATATAGTGACCTTACGGAAATATTTTGCGTGATTTACAGATTATCATGGCAAACCTACCTCCTCCTAATCATGTTGCGGATCTTCCCGAAGACGTCAAACCATATTATGTCATCTATGAGGTTAAAATTCATTTGGTATTTTATTTTTACGAAAAATGTTTGCTTTTAATTAGAAAGTATTATGTACATCTTGGAAAAAGAAATATCTTGTTTAAAAATATTTGACAAAGTCCAAGTTGTATTTGGTTAATTTGCAAGTATGAAATGTGTAAGTAATCCACACTTGGTTACTTACAAAAAATGTTTGTAAGTAAACTTTGTTAGTTACGTACAAAATAAAATGTTCAAGTTAAAAATTGAATTACTTGCCTAATAACATTAGAAGTATACATTTCTTTAGTATTAACTATATGAATAAAAAAACATTTTTCCTTGATCTATGACTCGTATATTTATAAACAATCATTATTACATACATTTAGTGATTTTGACACGAATTAAAACTATATGTTTAAAACCTAGTTATTTTAAACTTTACATATACGATTTAATATTTTGTCGTCATTAAAACTAAAAAGATCGCAATTATTAATAACTTTTTAACACGGATTATTTGTATAACAATTTCTCTCTTTTTGCTGTGAGAAAATAAAAACTTGTTTTATGTAAATATTGAAAAAAATATATTAAGTTTTAAAGTTGGCATTTTAATACTTTCTCCCCCATTTTGTCGCAAACAAAAAAGAGGTCGTAAAGAAGATACATTGGGGCATAAGACCCCCTCCCTCTTGGCGGATGCTCCTCTTAATGGACGGCGACAAGTATCTTGATGCATGGATTGGCGAAAGCTACAAACCAAGGTAATGCAAAAACAATATGATGTGGTCGTCCTTAGATGAGTAGATATTTGCCGAAGTATATATATGATATAATCGACTCAATACTCCCCCGCGCGTTTTGAGGATGGGTCGGAAAACTATGCACTATAAAACAAAGATAGTAATGAAGCATCCGACGTTCCATAGACGAGGGATATACTTGACCAATAATAATTGATCCTAATAAAAGGCAACCAGAAGAACATATATGGTCAAACTATAGGTCTTGAAGTTTAGGATACAATAAGGGAATAAGCTGAGCGAATAAGCTCTCCTAAACAACACTAAATCGCTCCCTGCAGCTCTGATACCACTTGTTAGGTCTTGAATTTAGGATCAATAAGCAATAGAGTGTGTGTTTAGGTGTAGTGTGTATGTTTATTCTAGAGAGAGAAAGATAGAAAGTAAAGAGAGAAAGAGGGAGGAGGGGGATTAGAGAAAAGATAAAAATGAGATTATAAGACACTTAGGAGACACCCCTCACAAATGAGGGGTCTCGTGACTTTATTTAAGTCACGAGCCTATCACCTAACCTATTACATAATATTATTTCTCTATTTATTACAAGACATTTATCTCAATAAGATCGTCACTTTTATCATTCCTAACAATCTTCCCCCAAGGGACGATCATTGAGATCTCTCTTTGATTGCATTAATGATTATCATTTTCTTATTCGTAACAATCTCCCCCTAAAGGATGATCATTGAGATCTCTCTTGTGACTTTGATCTTTGAACTTTAATGCTTGTTTGTCTTGAGTCTTGTTGTGTAATAGTGGTCTTATTCCAATCATGCTCTAGAGATCTTGATCATGATCTTTCCATTTTCCTTTTTGACTTTGCCTTTAAGATCTTTTCATATCATCATTCTTTATCGTGAATCTATCTTGATTTGTATTTTAAAGCTTCTGACCAACATACTCATACTTTCTTGACAGCTTACAATCTTCCTCATGTAGAACTTTAATCTTGATCAACAACTTGATGATTTGAGGAAGTTCTTTGATTTATCAGAGTTGCGGAAGTGTATCTTTGAACTTTGAGTATGAGATATGAAGGAATGAATATGACGGTGTTCTTGCTTCTGAAAGGTAGAGATGTTGTTGATGTTGTTGTACATAAATGTATCTTCCCCCCAATTGCTTCCCCCCAAATAAACAACCATTCGTATGCACATACTTCACACAAACAACTCATAGAAGAAAGAAACTATAACCTCCAAGTCAATTAAGTCCCGGATGTTGTATACACCAAAGTCAATTAAGTCCCGGATGTACACATTTCTTCCCCCCAGTTGTTGCACTATGTTGTATACACCAAAGTCAATTAAGTCCCGGATGTACACATTTCTTCCCCCTAATTGTTGCGCTCTATCAAAATATTCAGCTAGAACACTTCTCTTCCCCCTGATTATATTTGATGACCATCAAACATAATCATAATCTTGTTACGCCTGAATATTTGATAGTGAAGTCATGTGTGGAGTGCGGTCTAAGCATGAGAGTCAACTACTAACTTTAATTCCAACAATCTCCCCTCATCAATATTGTGACATCATAAGTAACCTTGGTAATCCAACACTTCACTTGAATGAATCAAGGAAATGTTGTTTGTGTTTTTCGAAAACAAATTCCGAAAAAACACAATAACTACTAGATCACTTAGTTAACACTAATTGAATTATTAAACAATCATTTTTAAATTAGTGACCTACGTTAAGCGTTGGCTTGATGTTAGCACGGGTAGGATTTCCATTCATCATCGTGAATACTTTAATTAAGTATCACTATTGAATGTTCCACGCAATGTCACAAAGACATGCAATGTCACATAGACATATAAGCGACTCTTATACCTTTTGTATCATTGATATTTAATATAAATGTACTTTTGTGTCCTATGTGAGATTTGATGATATGATTTCATTTGGCTTTAGACTCAATTGGTGCTTTTTGGTTTTAGTGATTGGGGGCTGGAGCAGACTGCTACCTTTTCAATATCAACAATCTCGGAGTGAGATGTCAATAGATTATGCGTTTAATCTCCGTAACATCTTTGTGATATTCGATAGATTATGTATTGACCCGGTTTCTGCCTAAAGTTTGTGGAGGGCTTCTTTCTTTTCACCATTTATCCATATATTTCTTTTTCATTCTTTAACCCCTTCAATGTCCACTAAGACGTCATTACTGTCATCATGTTGTGATTGTTCCGATGATAGCTCATGCCTTAGTTGATATTATTCCCATTCACATTCAACTCTATCATACCTAAGGACTTCTATTCTTTTTATGGAATGTCCCTGGGTAGATCCCTCCGGTTCTAGTTAGATCATGTTTTTAGGAAAATACCCTAACCATACTAACTTATTTCTTCTTTTGATTCATTGTGAGGTTTAGTTGGTTTGATGGGTATCTATAGATTCGAAACCATTAAATCATTTGAAATCAATCAAAGTGTTTGATATAAAATAAACATTTAACACATTTGAAAGTTTCACTTTTGAGAAAATACCCCCCCTACACCATGTGCATTGATATTCAAAATTATTTTATACATGGAGGAATGAGTTGATTGCACTTTGAGTCTTTTAGATCACTTTGTTATTCCACACACTTAAGCATTTATCTTTCTTGATCACATTTTAATCCAATTTTTCTCCCTTTAAAATAGACATTCATATGATATTTTTGATATCAATGGATTAAAATAGCTATATAAGATTTTGAAAACACATGGGAGAAAATGGATATAGCATGATTATGATTTAGAACCTTTCTCAATGTTCTAAACACGTTTGAAAAACTAGTTATGCCAAAGTATGTTGATATCTAAAACGTATGGTCAGTAGATTACTCACTCATCATCTTGTTAATTTCAAGAAACGGTCGTAACCGGACACAATCTTCATCATTTGCACGCTTATCAATATAAACACCAACTTGACAACAACTACTTTTAAATTGATTATTATTCATTTGTTCAAAATATTTTCCTTTATACTCCCCTTCAAAAATATATAATATAACAAATGAGCGTGAACGAAGGGAGTGTTGAACACACAATTTGGAAAGTTTGAGAAATCTTTTTGAATAACTCTTGAAAATTTATGTTCAAACTTTTGTATACAATTTTACTTGAGCTCAAAATTTAGAATATCTTTAAAAGAAATAGCTCAAGTCCGAGAAGTTGTAAGCTTCCCGTTGTGAGGATAAATCTACAAAATGTACACTTTCCTTTATTGATCGACGAGTCCTACAGCTGAAACATTTTCGTAGAAGCGTATGTCCCTGAGCAACACTTTTGAACATTGTTGATTAAAAAATTGCTCGGGACAAAGAAGATTTCTCTTCTTTTAAAGATAAAGCGCACTGAAACGTACACTTTTCTTTTATTTGAAAACCGGGTTGTTATCTGAAATTTAATAACAAGCCATTTTGGTGAGCAAACTTTTGAAAGATTTTGAAAATCTTTTTGAAAAAGTTGAATACTTGTTGCTCAAAACAAGAAGATTTCTCTTCTTTTTAAGGTAAAGCGCACTGAAACGTACACTTCCCTTTTATTTGAAGACCGGGTTGCAATCTGACATTTGATTACAAACCATCGACATCGAATTTAGACAACAACCTTTGGAACCCATTTAAGCACGGTGCTAACGGGTTTGCCAAGTGTTGAAAACCATTTTGAAGTTGTGTCAATTCGATGTAAAGATGTTGAGTTCCAACGAGGGCTTAAAACCGGTGTTTCATTTGAAAACATCGCTCGTGGAATCAACGGAGATTTAAAATTCCTTTTGATTTTCCATTGATTTTTGAAACTCGGTGTTTCATGTGAATTTTTAAATCTTGTCGATGAAGAAAATTTCCATTTATTGTTACCATTTGAAGTATCATTCTGGAAATTCGTTTTTGAAGCGTTTGACAATCTTCCATTGTTTTTGTTTTTCAAAGCCAAGTCATTCTTGTTTTGCAGTGAAAACATTTCTGATTTGGAATATTTGAAAGTTTTCAAATGACTTTGCTTTGGTCTCCACACTTGTTTTACCGGTGTAAAACGAGAGTGTGGATCAAAAACTTGATTCTTTCCTTTTAAAGTTCTTGTCTTAAAACTCTTTTGAGAAGTAGATGCTTCAAAAGTTTGAGATTCCTTAATTGGCCTCCACACTTGTTTTATCGGTGTAAAACAAGAGTAAGTTGTTTCAAAAGATTGATGCTTTGCATTTGAAGCTCTTTTCTTAAAACCCTTTTGAGGAGTAAGTGTTTCAAAACTTTGAGAATTTTGGGTAAACTTTCATTCTTTTTGCAAAGAATAGTTTGTAAACTGAGAAACCCTTCTTGAAAATGGTTTTGAGGATTCACCCGTATGAACCTTTGCTGAAACACTTTCTCTAGGTTTTGAAGATTTTGAAACATTGGTTTCCCTCCTTTTCCGATTTATGAGATAAACTTTACTTTTCAAAGATTATACAAATGTTCTCAACTCATGATATTCTTTTTGACAAGTATACGATATATTGTGATGCCAATTTGAGTTCCAAATATGCAATTTGTTTTAAAGCTGATCATTTTTCATTTTAGGCACAGAACTGTATCAGTGACTGGTTTTGACAAACTCTTTTGCATATCAACTTTGGGAGTAAACCATGATTTTGAAATTTGAGAGTGTTTATCAACAGTTTATCAACTAGTGGTTTTCCAAAAAATTGAATGTTTATCAAACTTAGTTTTTATAGACTTTCCCATCTTCATGGTGAGCATATTTTCAATTGAGTTCATAAATGATTATTTTATTTCATCCGTGTCCCATAACTTGTCCATTTTGGCCTTTAGAATCATCAACCTTACGAGCCAATTGCGAGTTCAAGAACAATTTCATTTTTTCAAAGTTTTTCAAAATGCGTCCTAAATTTAGCAGTTATGTTGCGTACATTAAGCTGTCGTGTGATAATTGCGACTGGTATTTTGTTTGATTGAGTTAAAACCTTTTCACACAGCCCACCAACCTCATCTCGTCAGTGAATTTTTTGAAAAAACACCCGCGCGTTTTGTTTTTCAAATAATTGCAAGACTGTTTCTCCCCCGGTGACTTTACAACCTTTTTGAAAATTCATATCTTTATCCGACTCATCAAAATACTCTACTGAAATTCGAGATGATGTATACTTCCAACGAAGTAGCAAATTCAAACAATTGTCACCGACTTTGTAGTATATCCTTTCCGCGACCTCGTTTTTGTGTTACATTTGGAAGTTTTTGTTTGAACCCGTGACCTTTTTGATTGATCTAGTTACTTAAAGAATAATATATAGTGTGGCGCCTGGAAGTCAACTTCATTGCTGCCTCCTCACTATTTCTTAATAATGACGCCACTCGATATTCCAACTCAATGTTTTTAGTTTCAATTTCATCAAAATTGGCCTTAACTTTGGACTTCATCATCATTGTTAGTCTCAACCTTTGACTTTGAACTCACCACCGATTAAACTGTAAAACCTAAAAACTTTCAATAAGAGTAAAATGACCAAAATGCCCCTACACTCCACCACCTAATGAAGAACCAAATGCACTAACAAAGCTTAAATAACTCGTTCATCATCTCCTGCCTACCATGACACGAGCCGCTTAGACCCCAACATCCGATTGAAAATACAAAATCTGGGCCGCCAAATCTAGAATATACATGTTGGGTGTGCACAAGAATTAAAATTACATTATAGTCCGCCCCTCATACCTACTCCCATGTGTGAAAATTGTCTCCCTTTATATTCGTAATATAATATATAAATTATGCCGAAATAATATGTATTTATATATTTACTTTACACAACTTAATAACAAATATTTAGGATAATTTATGAAATAAATTAGGCACGTTTTTACAAATCTTGATAATTATCAAATTTAAAGGCCCAAATTTCGGCATAAATCACATATCTTTATTCTTATACATTTTTTCATTTGTAAAATACTAAAACAAAATGCACCTGAAACCTAATAAAATCAATAGGCGGACACATAGCATAAGATTTTTTTCCAAGGCAAAAAGACGAATTTTTCTAAGGTGATTTAATGGTCAAGGCTGATCCCCTTGTGGGAAAAATAGTGAGAATAAGTCTATGTGTGGTTGTAGCGTACCTGTCGAAGACTCTTTTGTTTCGGGTATTGTTTTAGTTCGATGCTTCGAACGACATTATCTATGTGAATATTTATAAAATCCATAGAATCCATCAATAGAAAATTTATCCAAGTATTTTTGACCCCTGTGATGACTTATTTTTCATCATTCCATAATTCAGGACCGTTCCTACCTACACAACAAGAAAAATAGCATGCATGCTGAGCATTTAAGATCTTCGAATGAATATATGTCGAAACCCTTACTTTTGGTTATTATGTATACTCACCCCCAGATACGCGACATAAATAATAACTTTGTATAAACATTGATTTTATTTAATTTATAAGTAGATATATCATTGTAGATCTCAGAATTAATTGTTGGTTAATCTTTAAATAGAGGCTCGATTATAATTATTTGGGATTTAATAACTTTGCGATTTGCGAAATAAAGAGAAAAGGAAAGCTCTTCTTCTTTTCCTCCTCCTCCCCCCTCCGCCCTCTGTTTGCTTGTATCATGATAGAGAGAGATTTCACGTGGTGTCTCCGTGTGCCCTCACTCCTGTGTGTATAGTTACAGCAAATCGGCAAATGTTTCTCTTAAATCCCAAATAATTATTTCGTGCCTCTTAAAGAGCGAGCATACCAAACAAGTTATTCTGAGATCGTACATGTTAAATGCTCCTTATAAATTATAAAATCAATTTTACACTATACAAATTATTTTTATACCGATTACATAATTAATCCAAAATTAGGGTTTCGAACATATATTCATTCGTATGATCAAATTAACATGCATGGCTATTTTTCTTGTGTTTATACTGAATTATAATGATGAAAAATAAGTCATAAAATTACCTTTGATAATTATTGATGATTCTATGGATTTATAAAATTCGGTGGAGATAATCGAACAAAACCAATACCCGAAATCAAACATCCTCAAATCTTTCTCACTATTTTTCCCACAATCCTTGACCTTCAAATCACCTTAGAAAAATTCGTCTTTGCCTTGGAAAAATCTTATGTGCCGCCTATTGATTTTATTAGGGTTCGGTGCATTTGTTTTTAGTGATTTTACAAATGAAAAATGTATAAGGAATTAAGATAGGTGATTTATGCCGAAATTTGGGCCTTTTAATTTGATATTATCAGATTTTAAAACTTGCCTAATTTATTTCATAATTATCCTAATTTATTTGTTATTAATTTGTAAAGTATAAATATATAAATACATATTATTTCGGCATAATTATATATATATAATTATTAATTATTTTTCTTGTATAACATAATGTATTTTAATCTTGCAAAATTTTATAATTGCCATATTTTGTATTTTCATAATTTCTAACACTTAAATGAATTTATTTAAGCTTTTATGCATTTTTCTTTCATTAGGGGCATTTTGGTCATTTTACTCTTATTGAAATTTTTAGGTTTTACAGTTTGAATCGGTTCAAAGGTCAAAGGTTGAGACTAATCAATGTGATGAAGTCAAAGTTAAGGACAATTTTGATGAAATTGAAACTAAAAACATTGAGTTGGAATATCGAGTGGCGTCATTAATTAAGGAGAATGAACACTTGAAGTTGACTTACAAAAACTTGTTTGATTCAATCAAAAAGTCGCGGGTTCAAACAAAAACTTCAAATGTAACACAAAACGAGGCAGAAAATCTAAAGTCTCAATTGTTTGAATTTGCTGAAACAAAGTTCAGTAATATTTTGGAAAAGATTGAATTTTTCAAAAAGTCACCGGGGGAGAAACATCATCTTTTTTGAAAACAAAACAAGTGTTTTTCAAATAAAGATTGATGAGCTGGAAAAGGTTTTAACTCAACAAACAAAAGATTTTAATGCTATCAAGCTTGAATTGTCCAACAGAACTGCTAAATTTAGGCGTATTTTGAAAAACTTGAAAAAATGAAAGTTGTTCTTGAACGACAATTGGCTCGTAAGGTTGATGATTCTAAAGCCGAAAAGGATCAATTTTGGAAAGAAATTTTTTAATTTTAATTAAATCAAATTGAGACTCAATTGGGGAAAATCTGAAAGGAAAGTCTATAAAAACTAAGTTTGATAAACATTCAATTTTTGGAAAACCACTAGTTGATAAACTGTTGATAAACACTCAAATTTCAAAATCATGGTTTACTCCCAAAGTTGATATGCAAAAGAGTTTGTCAAAACCAGTCACTATACAGTCTGTGCCTAAAAATGAAAAAGATCAGCTTTTAAAACAAATTGCATATTTGGAATCAAAATTGGCATCACAAGATATTCGTTCTTGTCAAAAAGAATATCATGAGTTGTGAACTTTGTATAATCTTGAAGTTAAAGTTTGATTCATATTAATCGGAAAAGGAGGGAAACCAATGTTTCAAAATCTTCAAAACCTAGAGAAAGTGTTTCAGCAAAGGTTCACACGGGTGAATCCTCAAAACCATTTTCAAGAAGGGTTTCTCAGTTTACAACCTATTCTTTACAAAAAGATATGAAGTTTTCTAAGAATTCTCAAAGTTTTGGAAACATTACTCCTCAAATGGGTTTTAAGAAAAGATAGCTTTCAAATGCAAAGGCATCAAAATCTTTTGAAACAACATTTCTCTTGTTGTACACGATAAAAAGTGTGGAGGCCAATTAGGAATCTCCTACTTTTAAAGCATCTAATTGTCAAAAGAGTTTTATGACAAGAACTTTCAAAGGGAAAAGATCATGTTTTTGATCCACACTCTCGTTTTACACCGGTAAAAAAAAAGTGTGGAGGACCAAAAACAAAGTCATTTGAAAACTTTCAAATATTCCAAATCAGAAATGTTTTCATTGCAAAACAAGAATGACTTGGCTTTGAAAAACAAAAACAATGGAAGATTGTCAAACGCTTCAAAAACGAATTTCCAGAATGATACTTCAAATGGTAACAATAAATGGAAATTTTCTTCATCGACAAGATTTAAAAATTCACATGAAACACCGAGTTTCAAAAATCAATGGAAATCAAAGGAATTTTAAATCTACGTTGATTCCCCGAGCGCTGTTTTCATATGAAACACAAGTTTTAAGCCCTGATGGAACTCCAAAATCTTTCATCAAATTGACACAAACTTCAAAATGGTTTTCAAAACTTGGCAAACCCGTTAGCACCATGCTTAAATGGGTTCCAAAGGTTGTTGTCTAAATTCGATGTCGATGGTTTGTATTCAATTGACAGATTGCAACCCGGTCTTCAAATAAAAGGGAAGTGTACGTTTCAGTGCGTGCCGCACCTATATGTCCATCTTTCCGTTTGTTTCATGTATGTAGTGGTGGGGAGAAATCTTCTTGTTTTATGCAAACAAATAAGTATTCAATTTTTCAAAAAGATTTTCAAAATCTTCAAAAGTTTGCTCACCCAAAATGGTTGTTATTAAATTTCTAGATAACAACCCAGTTTTCAATAAAAGAAAGTGTACGTTTCGGTGCGCTTTATCTTTAAAAGAAGAGAAATCTTCTTTGTCCCGAGCAATTTTTTATCAACATCTTTTCAAAAAGTGTGCTCGGGACATACGACTTCTAAGTAAATGTCAGCTTAGGACTCGTTCTTCAAATAAAGGAAAGTGTACATTGTTGTACATTTATCCTCGCAACGGGAAGCTTACAACTTCTCGGACTTGAGCTATTTCATTAAAGAATATTCCAAATCTAGAGCTCAAGTAAAATGGTATACAAAAGTTTGAACAAAAATTTTCAAGAGTTATTCAAAAAGATTTCTCAAAATCTTTCAAATTGTGTGTTCAACACTCCCTTCGTTCACTCATTTGATATATTTTTGAGGGGGAGTATAAAGGAAAATGTTTTGAACAAATGAATAATAATCGATTTAAAAGTAGTTGTTGACAAGTGTGTTTATATCGATAAGCGTGCAAATGGTGAAGATTGTGTCCGGTTATGACCGTTTCCTGAAATTAACAGGATGAGGAGTGAGCAATCTACTAACCATACGTTTTAGATAACAACATATTTTGACGCAACTAGTTTTTCAAATGTGTTTAGAACATTCAGAAAGGTTCTAAATCATAATCATGCTATATCCGTTTTCTCCCATGTGTTTTCAAAATCTCATATAGCTATTTTAATCCATTGATATCAAAAATATCATATGGTATGCTATTTTTGAGGGGGAGAAAATTGGATTAAAATGTGATCAAGAAAGATAAATGCTTAAATGTGTGGAATAACAAAGTGATCTAAAAGACTCAAAGTGCAATCAACTCTTTCCTCCATGTGCAAAATAATTTTGAATATCAATGCACATGTGTAGGGGGAGTATTTCTCAAAAGTGAAACTTTCAAAGTGTTAAATGTTTTGATTTATATCAAACACTTTGATTGATTTTCAAATGGTTTTATGGTTTCGATCTTAATACCCATCAACCAACTACCTCACAATGATCAAAGAAGAAATAAGGTGGTAAGGTTAGGTATTATCCCATGATCCAACCAGAACCGGAGGGATCTACCCAGGGACATTCCATAGAAAGAATAGAAGTCCTTAGGTATGATGGAGTTGAATGTGAATGGGAATAATGTCAACTAAGGCATGAGCTATCATCGGAACAATCACAACATGATGATAGTAATGACGTCTTGGTGGACATTGAAGGGGTTGAAGAATGAAAAAGAAATAATATGTAAAGGGTGAAAAGAAAGAAGCCCTCCACAAACATTAGGCAGAAACCGGGTCAATACATAATCTATCGAATATCACAAAGATGATATTTGGTATTGAAGAAAGACATCATGGACCCAGTGATGCAATGCACAACCCTTCCCAGCCACTCAAGATTCTCTCAAAAGAATCTTGTTTCATTGTCACGGAGATTAAATGCATAATCTATTGACATCTCACTCCGAGATTGTTGATATTGAAAAGGTGGCAGTCTGCTCCAGCCTCCGATCACAAAAACCAAAACGCACTTATTGAGTCTAGAGCCAAATGAGATCAAATCATAAATCTCACATAGGACACAAAAGTACATTTGTATTAAACATCAAAGATACAAAAAGTACAAGAGTCGCTTATATGTCTATGTGACAGTGCATGTCTTAGTGACATTGCCGGAACATTCAAGAGTGATACTTAAATTAAGTATTTCACAATGATTGAATGGAAATCCTACCAGTGCTAACATCAAGCCAACGCTGAACGTAGGTCACTAATTTGAAAATGATTGTTTAATGATTCAATTAGTGTTAACTAGTAATCTAAGTGATCTAGTAGTTATCGTGTTCTTTCGGAATTTGTTTTCGAAAAACACAAACAACATTTCCTTGATTTATTCAAGTGAAGTGTTGTATTTCCAAGGTTACTTATGATGTCACAATATTGATAAGGAGAGATTGTTGGAATTGAAGTTAGCAGTTGACTCTCATGCTTAGACTACACTTCACACATGCTTAGACTACACTTCACACATGACTTCACTATCAAATATTCAGGCGTAACAAGATTATGATTATGTTTAATGGTCATCAAATATAATCAGGGGGAAGAGAAGTGTTCTAGCTGAATATTTTGATAGAGCGCAACAATTAGTGGGAAGAAATGTGTACATCTGAGTCTTAATTGACTTTGCTGTATACAACATCCGGGACTTAATTGACTTAGAGGTTATAGTTTCATTCTTCTATAAGTTGTTTGTGTGAAGTATGTGCATTCAAATGGTTGTTCGTTTGGGGGGAAGCAGCTGATTGTAGTCATGTGGTATGAACTGGGGGGAAGTCAACTCGGGGAGATACATTTATGAACAACAACATCAACAACATCTCTACCTTTCAGAAGCAAGAACACCATCATATTCATTCCTTCATATCTCATACTCAAAGTTCAAAGATATACTTCCGCAACTCTGATAAATCAAAGAACTTCCTCAAATCATCAAGTTGTTGATCAAGTCAAAAGTTCTACATGAGGAAGATTGTAAGTTGTCAAGAAAGTATGAGTATGTTGGTTAGAAGCTTCAAAAGACAAATCAAGATGAATTCACGGTAAAGAATAATGATATGAAAAGATCTTAAAGGCAAAGTAAAAAGGAAAATGGAAAGATCAAGATAAAGATCACTAGAGCATGATTAGAACAATACCACTATTACACAACAAGACTCAAGACAAACAAGCATTAAAGTTCAAAGATCAAAGTCATTAGAGAGATCTCAATGATCATCCTTTAGGGGGAGATTGTTACGAATAAGAAAATGATGATCATTAATGCAATCAAAGAGAGTTCTCAATGATCGTTCCTTAGGGGAAGATTGTTAGGAATGATAAAAGTGACGATCCTATTGAGATAAATGTCTTGTAATAAATAGAGAAATAATATTATGTAATAGGTTAGGTGATAGGCTCGTGACTTAAATAAAGTCACGAGACCCAACAAATAGCTAAAAGCTAAGAAACAAGAGCTCCTTGCTCTTCCTTGAAATTGGGTATAAATACCCCACCACCTCCTCATTAGTGAGGTGTGTGTCTTCTAATCTCATTCTAATCATTTTCTCTAATCCTCCTCCCCCTCTTTCTCTTACTACTTTCTATCTTTCTCTTTCTAGAATAAACACACACATAACACCTAAACAAATACCCTATTGCTTATTGATCCTAAATTCAAGACCTAACAGTCCCATCCAAAATAATGCTTAAGTCTATGACCATTCACCTTGAAATTTAGTCTGTCGGTTTGAGATAACTCGACGGCACCATAAGGGGAAACTTGAGCAACAGTGAATGGTCCGATCCAACGGGTTTTAAGCTTGCCCGAGAAAATCTTTAATCGAGAATTGAAGAGAAGAACTCGATCACCAACGTTGAAAACGCGGTTCTTAATCTTGGATTCATGAATTTTCTTCGTTTTCTCTTTGTAGATTAAAGAGTTCTCGTAAGCTTAATCTTGGAGTTCATTTAACTCATTTATTTGAACTTTACGGTGATCACCCGCGGTCTTAAGGTCAAAATTACAATGTTTCAAGGCCCAATAGGCCTTGTGTTCAAGCTCGATAGGAAGATGGCAAGCCTTTCCGTACACGAGCTTATAAGGAGTGCACCCAATGAGTGTCTTGAATGCGGTACGGAAGGCCCATAATGCATCATCCAACTTATCAGAGCATAAAGCACGGTTTTCACCTACGGTCCTTTCTAAAATACGTTTCAAACCACGATTTGAAACCTCCACTTGTCCACTCGTTTGTAGATGATATGCGGTAGAAATACGGTGGGTAAATCTATACTTAAGCATGACCTTCGCGAATTGGTCATTGCAAAAATGAGTACCGCGATTACTAATTATAGCACGAGGAGTTCCAAATCGAGCAAAAAGAGATTTCAAAAATTTTACAACAACTCGAGCATCATTAGTGGGGAGCGCTTTTGCTTCAACCTATTTAGACAAATAGTCGACGGCTACGAGAATGTATTTGTTCCCTCGAGAAGACGGGAACGATCCCATAAAGTCGATGCCCCATACGTCAAAGATCTCGCATACTTGAATTGCATTATGAGGCATTTCAATTTTTTTGCCAGATTTTGCCTTGACGTTGACAAACGTCACACTGTGTGACCAAGTCATGGGCATCACGGTAAATAGTCGGCCAATAGAAACCATAATCAAAGACTTTCTTAGCGGTGTAGTTCGCACCATGATGTCCCCCGATGGGTCTATTATGGCAAGCCGTAAGGATATCAACGGCTTCTTGGACGTGAACACATCGTCTAATCATTTGATCTGCATAAATCCTAAACAAGTAGGGGTCATCGCAAAAATAATGCTTAACATCCTTAAAGAATTTTTTCTTTTGTTGGGACGACATCCCTTTAACAATAAAATTTCTCGCATGGTAATTTGTAATGTCGGCAAACCATGGGGTACTAGAATCACCATGAAAAGATATCATTCCAAGGGTCTCGAGAGGAAATGTTTCATTAATTTCCTTTTTCTCGAGATCACCTTGATGAGGGTTCTCTAATCTAGACAAATGGTCGGCCGCGAGACTCTCCGCTCCTTTTTTATCATGAATAATGACATCGAATTCTTAGAGTAGGAGAATCCACCAGAGCAATCTCGGCTTAGCATCTTGCTTAGCAAGAAGATATTTGAGAGCCGAGTGGTTCGTATACACTATGGTCTTTGATAAGACTAAGTAAGGCCGGAATTTCTCGAAAGCATACACTACGGCTAATAATTCTTTTTCCGTAGTAGTGTAATGTGCTTGAGCATCCGTCATGCTCTTACTAGCATAGTGTATAGGCTAAAAATGTTTGGTTTTACGTTGCCCCAAGACTGCACCTACCGCGTAATCACTAGCGTCGCACATAATTTCAAATGGTAGGTCCCAATCGGGGGCAACTAAAATCGGGGCTTCGGTTAACTTCTTCTTAAGTATATTAAATGCTTCAATACATTCTTTCGAAAAAATAAACGGGGTTTCCTTTTCAAGAAGATGGGTCATCGGCCGGGCGATTTTAGAAAAATCTTGAATAAATCGACGATAGAACCCGGCGTGACCTAAGAAACTTCGAATGCCTTTGACGGAAGTCGGATGAGGGAGTTTAGATATAACATCAACTTTAGCTTTGTCGACCTCAATCGCGGACTTTGAAATCTGATGTCCTAGAACGATGCCTTCTTTTACCATAAAATGGCATTTCTCCCAATTTAGAACTAATTTAGTGTCTTCGCACCGTTTTAGCATTTTGTCTAAATGGGAGAGGCATGACAAGAAAGAATCCCTAAAGACCGAGAAATCATCCATGAAGACCTCCATTGTTTCCTCGATCATGTCGTGGAAAATGGCCATCATGCACCTTTGGAACGTGCCCGGAGCATTACATAAACCGAAAGGCATACGTCAGTAGGCAAACGTCCCATAAGGGCAAGTGAAGGTAGTCTTCTCTTGGTCTTGCCGGTCAATTAGAATTTGAAAATATCCTGAAAATCTATCTAAAAAACAATAGTATTCATTTCCCGCTAATCGTTCGAGCATTTGGTCCATAAAAGGCAACGGGAAATGATCTTTACGAGTCGCATCATTAAGCTTATGGTAATCTATACAAATACGCCATCCGGTAACTAGTCTTGTAGGAATCAACTCATTATCTTCATCTTCAACTACGGTTATACCACCCTTTTTAGGCACACAATGAACGGGGCTTACCCACGGACTATCGGAGATAGGGTAAATCAATCTGGCATCAAGGATTTTGATAACTTCCTTTTTGATAACCTCATGAATTTTCGGATTTACACTTCGTTGATGTTGAATCGCCGGTTTGAAATCGTCTTCCATTAAAATCTTATGAGTACAAAAACTAGGGTCGATACCCTTAATGTCGGAAATTTTCCATGCGATGGCCCGTTTGTGTGACTTAAGAACTTTTAAAAGGGCGGCCTTTTCTTCATCCTTTAATTCTTTAGAAATTATGATGGGTAATTTATCGGTTCCTTCTAAAAACGCGTATTCAAGATGAGATGGTAAATCCTTGAGCTGAAGCTCTGGAGGATCATCAATAGAAGATTTTATCGTTTTAATTTCCTCAAAATAAAGTTTCTTCGGAGGGAGAGGAGATGAAGGATCATCATTTAATAACTTCTCGAGTAGAAGAAGGTCTCCCTCTGGATCAAAGTCGGCATCATCAATTCCCGGTGGAGTTGAATCATTTGTAAGACAAGCTTTTATTTCTTCCAAAATGTAGTCACCTCCTTCAAAAGGAGTGAGAGAGGG